>OENT01001250.1:0-51037 GCA_900239685.1 Rotaria macrura | reverse complement strand
TGGAATATCTAAATTTAAAATCTAAAATTTACCGGCAACCGACTTGGTCGGTCGTCTCAAATAGGCTCTCTTAATTGGTCCCGTAGATAAAAGTGGCACGTCATCGGTAAAATTGAAGCTGCAGAAAACGTTGTTTGAATGCTTGATATTAATTGATTCTTTAGTGTGATTAATTCAGCGATAACTTAACTTCACCTTAAATGTATTAATGAGTCAGTTATCAGATCAAATTATTCAAATCACTGAAGTCAATGAATTGAGATTTTTTATTCAATGCATGGATTGTGCAGGTTGTTTTACCGAGTTGTATTTATCATTTAGACTTTGCATATACAAAATTAAGAGAAAGTCATTGATGTATACTCATCAATCACACAATGTTCGAATGATTTCAGTAATAACTACCATAGTCATTCTGGTTTGCTTAATTATCGCAGGTATTACTGTCGGAGTTATCTTAGGTAATCGTTCAACAGGAACTGGAGTACTCAGTGATTCAACCATCGTTTTACAATCCAATCTACATGTCGGACTTAATCGGATAGTTAATACTAATGAATTGCCTCAACTCTATGATAGAACATCGACTTTAAATGATCTTTCTACTAGTCTCTATTATCAACTAAAACAATTCTTTCCGGATACCTTTGTTCAAGTTGTTATTTCAAACTTAACTTTACAGGCCAATACCGGAAAAGATAGGAAAATGAAATCGAAGAAACAAGTAGCAACTCAAATAGCAATTGTTTTTGTTGATGGCACGGCTTATTTTACGAAATCATATACGAGCACGCAGCTCGTTGCCGTTCTTCTATCTTATGCAACACCTATCACTTTGGTAACAGTAACAGGTCAACCTAGTGTAGGTTGGGCTTCATTCTCCCAGCAAGATTCAGTTATCACAGACACGTTCACTTCCAACATGAAGGTGGGCCAAGTGAAAAATCTTACCAGTATTATTGTAAGTATTGATGGTGTGATTATAACAATGAAGTTATTAATTAGAAAAAAATATCTAGAATACCATTAGCATACCTTCAACATCTACAACAAACACTTTTTCTTCTACAACAGCAACAATCCTTTCGTCTTCTACAGCAACAACTTTGCCTCCTTCAACAACAACAACAACATCAGCAAACATTTCATCCTCAACGACGATGTCTAATGCAATCAACGCAACATCACTTACAACTCCTCCAACAACAAATACTAATAATACACTAGGTAATTAACTATTACAGGTCTCAACAAATACATATGGTGTTTTCACAGTATACTCATGAAAGATTCGATCGGGATCGAGCAAGCACCCCTAGGTTTTTCCTTCGGCAAGCAAAGTATCTTGAAATAAGAGCGAAACATGAAAACTCAAAGATTTGAAGAAGAATCCTAGCGAGATCAATGAAAGCATTTTTTTAAAATAGAAATGGGGACGTCTAGAGTGTTAGAGTCAAAGATTTTGGTTTATGAACTAATCAGCTTACCTACTTGAGCTGCTTCTTACCATCAAACATTACAAATGAAAGTTTTCGTAAGATAGCTTTCTTACTAATCTTTAATTAGCATTTGCATTACACTTAAAGATGAATCAATGAAAAAACACTTGTAAAGCACATTATCACTTTCAAGTCTACTTGTAGTCCACTATGAACATAAGTATTTATCTTAAATTAAGATACGATTTTAGACAAAGATTATTTTTAATTTTTTCCAGTTTAACAATCTGAATTGGAAACTAATTCTTAGCCATGATTTACCTCTTAATTAGAGTTACTGTTGAATTATAATTACTAATTTAATGATGAAATGGAAGTTGATACACTAGCTGCCCAATTCATCAAAGTATCTTCATTCGAATAAAGTCAAGGACAGATTTTTTTATTTTTCGCCAGACTTTTGAATCGAATTTAATTTAAATACTAAACCAATCTAAAGACAAAAGGCAGGAATGTTGCGAAATAGTCTGCGCTTTTAGGATAGTTTGTAATCAAGATCAAGTTAAAGTATGAGTGCCCTACTGAATACTCTTGGATGTGTAACAAGCATGATAAAGATTCAAGTAGATACTTTCTTGTTTCATATTGTTAATATTTAATTTAGCAATCAAAATTCATGTTGCATATGCATTATAAAGTAATTCAGGTTTATATAGATACAAAATTGGAATTTCAAAAAAAAAATTCTGAGACTTTTTCCATCACCAGATCCATTACTACGAATTCACTGCTTTAGGAAAAATCAATTTTTGAAACCTATAATGATTCGAACTCTACTGCTTCACAAAAAATCGAGCTAATCGCATTAAAGAACTCATGTGCTTAAATCTGTTATTTTCTAGTTGTATTTCTATTGATTAGTCTTGCGCGTGAAAGATAATTAATCAGCTATTCTCTTTTTTTCATATTTTCGTATACAATTGCAGAACTGGCAGCGTGTGGTCTACAGAAATTACACTTGTCTGTCTAGATTTTCCTGTCAACTTCATATTCCATAAAAGTAAACAACGAAAAAACATATTCGAAATTACATTTTCATCCTGAAATTTCAAAAATAGGACTTGTCTACATTGTACACAATGTAAATCAAGTAACCTTTTGAAATATATTAGAATCGATGATTCTGTACTATATGAGACTAAAGTATATAAGCAAGACTTGGTTACAGCATGATAAAAAATTGATTTTTAAAAATGAGTTCGTTTTCTGTTATTAAAAATTTCGCGCTCATAAAAGATAGCAAGCATTGAAGGACTATGAGAATAATACTTTGTTAGTATCAATGACGTAATTCTGAGATATGGCAACCACAATCTCAAAATCAAAATTCATAATACTGATTATTGAAGTTTTTCTTATTGGAGTTTTCTAAAAATCGTAAATGAAAACATTCGAAGTAAAGAACACCTTAGATTGTCTGGAACTTGGAACGGATCTTCTCGGGAATTTCCGTTTAAAAATTTCCACAGATCTTGTTATTTTCTTGCAAACGCTTTCATCCTGACAATTTTTGAATCTCATTAGCAATAAAATGTAATGGGTCACTCGAACTCTTCCCAAAAGCTAAATAAAATGTGGTGACTATGCGTGCTGAATTGTGGGACAAGATCGAATGATAAGTGAAGACTACTGATTCATCGAAACATACAACTTTTCCGGATGAAAATTCATACAGATCCAGACAACGCATCATTCGTCAAAACCTCTTTGCTACACGTTTTCAAATACTCTTTGCAACAAATATCCTTAAGAAACGATTTTTAATTTGCACTAGCAGCTTCGTCATTTTTAAGTCACTGAATGCAGTCCTGTGTTCTCAGTTAAGAAAACTAGTTTAACAGAAAATTGTGGGGCTTTGTATAACGTTCCTTTCTAAGTATGATTCATCTTCATAACAAGAATTAATCTTGGATTCTTGTCCAGATCGAGAAGTGCAGGCCCGTTCCTGCATGAAAACACCAGAAATTATCAGAACATAGAAGCAATACTCCGGCCGAAAATTTTATGAACTTCTTTCCGGTGGATTTCTAACACTTCCAGCCTTTCCCGCAGGACAGGCTGGAAACTATCATGATAAAAATCAGAAAAATTTTCGACGGGAATGTTGCTTCCATGTTCCAGTATTTTTCTCGAAACCGACAGGAATCGAACGAAATCGAATGGACCCGACCACCAGATCCGTTCACGGGATTCCTTGTTCCATTATCTGGTATTTTCCCACAGTAAATGGTGTTTTGCCTATAGGTTCCCGCCAGAAACTCACGGATCCGGCAATGGAAAACATCGACCTGGGTTTGTTAGGTTCTTTTAAGCTTTGTTTTGGAAGAAATATGATGAGACTTATAGGACACAGTTTAGCCACGTTACTTACTTGGACCAAAATTGTTTATCATAACAAAAACATTGAAACTTTCGTAAACACATTAGCAGGAAGAATTATTTTAGGCTTACAAAAAAGCTTTTTACTGGGTTAAATGTAAGAAAACACTTTGAAAACAACTTTCTAGATTCTTCCAAAATAAAAGAAAGTTGTCCGATGAGTAATTTATTGTTTACTCGCGATTTCTAATAATACTGAGATCTTGTGACATATAACAGTGTCTTGTTTTTTTTCTGTTTTTCCTAGTTGTTCCAAATATTTCTGTTAATGCCGTATGGGCTCAGAATGGAACAACGGTTGCTGGGGGCCATGGAGCAGGAAATTCTACTGATCAACTGGACTCCCCGTCTGGTATCGCCATTGACAACAATCAAACAATCATCATTGTTGATACTAACAATAACCGCGTTATGCAATGGAAGGTGGGTGATTCCAATGGGCAAATAGTAGCTGGTGGCAATGGCTTTGGCAGTCAGTTAAATCAGTTGTATGCTCCTACAGATGTGGTTATCGATGATATCACGAATAGTATCATTATCTGCGACCAAAATAATACCAGAGTCATGAAATGGTCGCGTTTCAGCGGCACAACTCAAGGCGAAATTCTCATCGATAATGTCACTTGTTTTGGACTAGCCGTGGATTTTCAAAGGTATTTGTATGTTTCTAATCAAGCCCAAGGTGAGGTAAGACGATACATAATAGGAAACATGAATGGAACTATTGTTGCTGGAGGTCAGATATTTAGTAATTATACTCTAAATTTCTACTTTCCGACATTTATCGCGGTCGATCAACAACAGACTGTCTATTCCTCACAGAGCTATAGTGTGTTGCGATGGAATAGCAGTGCGAACGTGAGTGTTCCTGTCTCCACAAACCTGATTGTTGGACCAGGTTACGGATATTACTTGCTGCCTCATGGGTTGTTTGTTGATACGCTGGGTACTGTCTATGTCGCAGATTCGATGAGTCGACGCGTGATACGCTGGACTCAAGGAGACACAAATGGTACTGTCATTGTAGGTGGGTACGGATTTGGAAACGCTTCATCCGAATTTTGTTCGCTATCAGGTTTGTCGTTCGATCGATATGGTAATCTCTATGCTGTAGATCAGTGTAACAATCGAGTTCAACGATTTACTATTCAATAGACTCACTAAGATTCTCAATATGTTTTCTTCTCTGAAAAACGTTTTTCACATCAGCTTAAATATATAATGAAGACAAAATGCTTTTAGCTTCTCCTCATTTTATGACGTTTCGATAAATTTATTGTCATTTTCAAGCGAAGGTTCAAAGCAGGTACTCGCTTAGCAGAACAAAGTAGAACTCAAGTGTGGGAAAGTACAGAAAAGTATCGGAAATGGAGAAAGTTATAAATACGTATGGTTAAACGAATTCCGAGTAACATGATAAATTCAGTGAGAATTACATGTAAATATGAGAAATGAGTAAGAAAAGCGTTAACAGTCTATGAGTAAGATGTGTTACAGGCTCGGGATGCGAAGAGTACGTATTGACTATTATATTAAAGCACGATTGGTCGATAGGCATACATTTACATACTTTACTTTACTTTTAGTCGTTTCCATGATGATTAATTAACTTTTTTTATTCTAAAAGTTTTATTTAATCAAAATAACTAGAAAGAACACCGATCCAGGAGTATTCCACGAATTATTTCTACATACAAAACAAGAGAGTAACAACGTTAACTATGCATCGTTAATTCAAGAACAACACTCGGTCGTCGTGCATCTACTCTAGGATCCAAGCCGTATGTCATTAAACAATCACCCGATAAAGAATTTTGAAAAATAATTGTTGAATTATCTGTGCCTGGATAAATATTGATTTCTTGAATTTTATACGTCTTCATTGAATCGAGTCCTTCTAATCGAACAGCACCATTACTACCAGCACAATAGCGATTACTAATCAAATACGTAAACCATACTGCTTTGTCTTGGCTATTGCTAACATACATCAATGATGCAATATCATAATCTGTTTTATATGGAGATACAAGACGAAATAGATCACCATACCAAATAATATCTTTTAAACGAGCATAATTCTGAAGAACCTGTTGACTAAATTCAAGTTCGTTTTGATCAAGTTTACTAACAACAATATCATATCCTAATTTACCCATCATTGCAACATCTGTTCGAAATTTCAACGATTGTTTACCCCAATCTGTTATATGATTACAAATAGATATAGCTGGAAAAAAGAATGAATAACTCCATTGAATAAATATTCGTTCTAGTCCATCAGTATTATCACTTGGCCAAAACTCTGTAAAATATTTTAGCACTCCATAATCGATTCGTCCACCACCGCCTGAACATAACATAATTGATACAAACGGATATTTTTTTCGAAGACGATCTAAAACATCGTATAAACCACGAACATAATCAACGTACAAATGTGATTGATGGGGATTTGTTGCTGTAAATGCATTGTAAATTACAGCATTACAATCCCATTTGATATAAGCTAATGTTGGATGTTGAGTAAATAATCCATCAATAATATCATAAATAAATTCTTGAACTTTCTGATTTGACATATCAAGTACAAGTTGATTACGAAAATAATATTCAGATCGATTCTGTAGTTTAATAACCCAATCAGGATGATTTTCATACAGTTCACTTTTCGGATTGACCATCTCAGGTTCAATCCAAATACCAAATTTAATACCTGCTTTTTCAGCTTCGTTTATCAAATAGCCAATGCCATGTGGTAACTTTTGATTATTTTCTTGCCAATCACCTAAGCCAGCACTGTCATAATTTCTTGGATACTTATTACCAAACCAACCATCATCAAGAAGAAATAAATCGACACCTAATTTTTTACTGTCTTGTATCAATGTGACTAATTTTTGTTCGTCGAATTCAAAAAACGTTGCTTCCCAATTGTTAAGTAAAGTCAAACGATTACCTTCACCTTGTGGAATGCGATATTTTCTTGCCCATCGATGCCAATTTCGACTGGCTACACCTAAACCTTGATTAGAATAGGTGAAAAGAAAACTTGGCGTGATAAATTCTTTGTCAGAAACTAAAAAGCGTTCTGATGCATACGGATTGATACCAGCCAGAAGTCGTAAATTACGAAGTGGGTCAATTTCAAATTGAATCTGATAATTTCCCGACCATGCTAAAGTACCTGCGAATACTTCACCATAGTTTTCATCGGCCTGACTTAATGGTTGCTTCAATGATAAAATAAATGAAGGTGATTGAAATAGATCAGCTCGTGTTCCCAATTTCGAATCGAGTACTTTAATTCCCGCCGTCAATTGTGTTTCTTCCGGATTCATTTCTCGTGCCCAATTACCATGAAAATGTGTCAAATAGTATTTCGTATTCGAACTAAAATATAAATTAGCTGAACTGTACTTTTGTAAACGTACAATGTCCGATTCTGTATGTTTGATGCTTGTCCATTGTTCGATAATATTTTCTTTATAATATGCCTTGTAAAAGAGTATAATTTCGAATGGAAAACAGGATCTTTCAAATGAATTGTTGTTAATATTATTTGATGCGATGAATCCATTGTATCTTGTTGATGAGAAACATATTTCAATTCTAACGATGGATTTCCATCAGCATGTATTACTTGTATGGCAGGTTCGAGTAAATTACGTGTACCACTCGGTGTATAAGCAGAACTGAATAAACCAGTATAATCTCCATTCAATTGTTTAGCATCAAAACTTGGCAGAGATGCATATTCATTCTTATTACGGAGTCGTTTTCCGATATAAATAACTAGCGGATCACCATTTTGATTTATCCGTATGACAACTGCTGTATTCTCAGTTTCAATTGGTATATGAATTGGATCAATATGGTTTCCTACAACGAAAATCTGCAATATATGTAGACTATTCTAGCTAGTTTTTCGTCTGTTTCCTTAATATTAGTCGTTCTATACAAGAAAAAAACCTTTGATTTACAACTTTCAGTTGCTGATACGTCCGAAAATCTATGTGAGCTACGCAGGGTACAACGAAACGACGCTGGAATCTTCACCGTTAAACAACAAAAGATATCTAATTCATATTCGATCATTTTGCACAAATGAAGATTAGAAATCAGTCACATAGAGATATTTTCCTATGGAATAATTGAATGGCTACTTTATTTCCTTACGGTTGTATCAGTGATCATTAAGAAAATGAGTGCATGGTTGAAAGTGTTTTTCTTTCAACTACTTATTTTCCATGGCTCTTGTATTGTTATTCTATAATATCAAGATGATGAAAGCCTTTAGAATCAATTATCAACTATTACATTGAGAATTCGATTACCTTCTGAAAACGATTCATTTTAATATAGAAAATTCGCTTACGTCCTAGTTGCATCATATGGCACGACTTCTATTGCTAACCAAGAGAGATGGACACAAGACATGATAAAATCCTCATTTCATTTCAGTCATATTCTACAGTGTATCAAGCTAAAATTGCCGTGTATTCACGTTCTATGTCCATCGCCTCTGATGATTTATACAAATTTAGCTAACATTGATTTTGTTTCTTTTGTTATTTAAATGGAGAAGCTTCATGTGTAAGTATACAGATTTATCAAATTGGGACCAGAAAATTTTTAATCTCATTCATCTCTATACGAAACATTCTAAGTAAAGCTTCGTAAACTTGACTGGATCCAATACAAACAACCATCCCTGTGTATCATTCTATTAGCAATAAAAATTCAAGTATTGCTTTAAATGTTACACCAATCAATTGTGCAATTGTTTTTCTCTCAACTGACATAGACAATAGCAAAATTAAAGTCATCATTGGAATTAAGATGCAGAGAATCTTGTCTGACCCGTATCTGATGGGTGACTTAAGTGCCGATACGCTATGTACTTCTGTAGAATAGTAGAGTAATCTGTAACTAATAAGGTAAAGATTATTTTTTCATCATAAAGTATTATCTCTGTCAACATGTCACTCTTTTTTAATATTCGTCTTTGAATTATGTATTGAAATTCTCTGCTGATATTTATAATTCCCACCAGTATTATCCAATTTTAAAACAAATCTTTTTTCAATATGACTTCTCTTGAAAAGTATGTGTTTCTGGGTTCATTTTTGTTGTAGATGATAGAATAAAGAAAATTCGTTCGATGTCATTATTTGATGAATACGTCCTTGTGCGTTTCGATGATTATAGCTTTCTAATGGTCTGCGAAAACAAATAGAAACTTATTCTGTAAACATTGTTTCAAAGTCCAAGGATATTGAACCTCTTAGCACTAATCTATATCGAAAATTTCGGTATAACACGAACACTTGGATTCAATTATTAGATTCTATTTGCAAGATGATATTTCAGACACAGAAATATTTGTTGATGCAACAAGATTGAATGCATTTGTAAATCTATCTCTTTCTGGAGGACAAGTTTGGTTCGATCATTATCAATTCTTGATCTGCTTTTAACCATGTAGATGATGCATCATAGTCGACTGAGCTATTCAATTTCAAATGATTTTGTTCATTCTACTTATTATTTGACAGACTTCACGAGGGAAATGTTGAGCTATTCGTGTCAAATTTGATTTCATCACATG
Organism: Rotaria macrura; assembly: GCA_900239685.1. NCBI lineage: Eukaryota > Metazoa > Rotifera > Eurotatoria > Philodinida > Philodinidae > Rotaria > Rotaria macrura. The sequence goes on along the minus strand of OENT01001250.1, from coordinate 41,548 downwards.
ATGATGTTGACAATCAACATTCTTGTCATACTCACAAGCTAATACTTTCTAAAAACAATGATACCTATAAGGCATGTAGAGAAAACGAAAACTTATTATTTTCTTCGAGGCATTTTATGTTTCATGATTAATTTACGATGGCAACATATATAAGAATAATTGTTAAAACTTATTTACCACACATGATTCAATAGTAGATGATCACTAATGGATGTTTTTTCTTTTTGAAATAATAATATTCATATGTTAACTACTCATATAATAAGAATAAGTTTCAGAAGGCCATGATTGGATCGTTTTCTACATGCAATACAGATATTAAAACGAATGGTGGCAGGACAATATGGTTACAAAAACAGAACAAAATTATTCTTCTCGATGAGAATAACTAATCTTCAATTTCTCAAGGAATGTTAATTAATTCAGTAACAAATAAAATCTCATAGAATGATGATGATTGTTGAAAATACACAAATTTCCACGTTGTAAGCAACAATAACACAACGAAGTTAGGCGACATCGTGATTTACTTAACGTCATTCAAATATTTGGTCAAGGTAACCACAAGATAAATATTTGATACTCCAAACGATAGTGATTACTATCACCTAGATTTATTAAAACAACACAACGAATTATACCACAAGCAAACCGAATCATTGCATACGCGTAGGTTTTCGTGTATGATTAAAGTCTATTTTATTTATAATCAGAGGTTATGCATCAAATGGAATACTAATAGCTAGAATGACGCTAACTATGTTTGTGAAGCTATTTAATAGACATGATGAAAAATCGTTTCATTAATTAGAAACAAATGCGAAGACAAATGCAGAAATAATGATGATATTTCGATTAATACGGATATCGAACAAAAATAAAAACTAACTGATGCACAAATGATAATGATCACGTTTCTCATCATTATAATACTTCATAAATTGCACTCAGAAGAACAACAATATTCGATTGAGATTTTAAAAAAAGACGATACATGTAAACATTTCGTCAATAGATGCCGTTAGTAACCGTTGATTAGTTTCTGAATGGCTTCCTTGTGAATTGATCGGTCAATTTTTTTTTCTTTCCTGTTTGACAATCAGTCTGACTGACTTATTTCTTCTGTATTGTAAACAAACAATAAGCAACAAAAAGATGATCTATCTTGTTGTGAGAATTTTTGGTGTATTTACGCATTAGTATACGTGAGTGCATGTGTATATATATGAATGGATTGCTGTTCTCGTAACATATTATTCTATTAAAAAAAAAAGATAAAAATGATGGTTGAAAATATCAACGATGATATCGAGTCCCGTTTAAGTGAACTCGAACGTCTTCTATTTAATTCGTCCATAAAAGATCAAACTGTCTTAGGTGTTGAAGCATTACTCGATGCGTTTATTGTACTCTATGACGAATGTTGTAGTTCAACATTACGAAGAGAAAAAACTATTGCTGAATTTATAGAATATGGTCAGTAAATATTTTATTTAATAGAGACAATACGAAATTGACATATTATATTCTAGCTAAATCATTTGTGACACGTGTTAAACGATGTCGATTCAATCGAAATGATTTCGAAACAATCAAAATTATTGGTCGTGGAGCTTTTGGTGAAGGTAAATGAATGATTTTTGTTGGTTTCCTCGTTCATCTTGTTAAATTCTAATTCAATTTTATTTAAGTTGCTGTTGTGAAGCTAAAAAATACCGATCGTGTATTTGCTATGAAAACATTGAATAAATGGGAAATGTTAAAACGAGCTGACACAGCTTGCTTTCGTGAAGAACGTGATGTACTTGTCTTTGGTGACCCCCATTGGCTAACTAAATTGCATTATGCATTTCAAGATGGAGAAAACTTGGTGAGTTAAAAAATCATCATATACACTGTTTATTTAATAATCATCGTGTTGTTTTTATTAGTATTTTATAATGGACTATTATTTCGGTGGTGATCTACTTACATTATTATCAAAATTTGACGATCATTTTTCTGAAGATATGACAAGATTTTATGTTGCTGAAATGGTCTTAGCTATTGATTCACTTCATAAACTTGGTTATGTTCATCGAGATATCAAGTTCGTATTTCATTAAATCATACAATGTTCTATTGAAATCATCAATAATATGATCTTTTGTTTGTAGACCTGATAATATCTTACTCGATGGCGAAGGGCACATTCGTTTAGCGGATTTTGGTTAGTGACAGAATACGAATATTATAATTCAATCCATCTTATAAATTTTAGGTTCCTGTTTACGTATGAGAGCTGATGGGACAGTTCAAAGCAATGTTGCTGTTGGTACACCTGATTATATTTCACCTGAAATTTTACGTGCGATGGAAGCAGGTCAAGGTCGTTATGGACCTGAATGTGATTGGTGGAGTTTAGGTTGTGCCATGTGGGAAATGTTATTTGGTTTACCACCATTTTATGCTGAAAGTCTTCTTGAAACCTATGGAAAAATCATGATGCATGTCCAAAAAGAAGTTCGTTTTCATGATTGTTATGAAATGTTGAACAATATTTTAGAGACAAATTAATTTGTCTATGTAATTCATTTAGCTTTCACTTCCATTTCCAAATGATAATGAAGTATCGGATAGTGCCAAAGATTTATTACAACATCTTCTGTGCTCAATTGATAATCGTTTGGGAAAAAATGGTTTAGATGATTTTAAAAATCATCCATTTTTCGATTCGATCAATTGGGAGAATCTTCGACAAGGTTTACTCTTTCGTATTTTGAAAGATAACATTTGCTAATGTTAGAAGTGTCTGTCTATTGTTTCAGCTTCAGCTCCATATGTGCCTATTGTCAACAGTCCCAGTGATACATCGAATTTTGATGTTGATGACATTGAACCAGCAAATAAAGTATGTTCAACGATTCTAGTTTTTATTTATCTATTTTTGCTCTTTAATTTGTTCGTTCAGACTGCTAAAAAGGTAAACTTTATAGAGACTGTGAAGTGTTGCTGTCTGTGGCTTTCTCTTTTGTGCTTCCTAGAACATTGCTGCGTGTTGAAACATCTTATAACTAGTCGTCTTTTTTTTTACTAGGACGTTGTTCCACCCGTCTCTCAGGCTGCATTCACTGGACATCATTTACCTTTCATTGGGTTTACACATTCAGCCAATAAGTAAGTAACATAAAAGTAACCCTATCAAATTTTATGCATGTCAAAACGGAAAAGAATCATTTCTATGTTTGAACACTTTTCTTTTCATTGTTTCTAGTCGCTATTCGGATGGTGCAAAAACAACTTTGATTCCTAGTGATCCAACAGTAATTGTCAATACTCCTTCATCGGACATATGTGATTCAACAACATCTCCAGTGAATAATCGATATTCTGAATATGAAGAAATAATTAATTCAATGAAACTTCAGCATACATCATTACTTGACGAGTTAAAACGTTTACGTGAAGTCTATGAAAAAACAAAATCTGATTCGCTCGATCAAATTCGTCAAATAAAAACACTTGAAGATTTTTATACAAATCAATATGAATCAACAACAAATGAACAAATTCAATATTTAATTAAAATCTTAAATCTATTTCAAAATCTTCGTGGTTTCAGTGAACTTTTCAATGAAGAAAATTGTTCATCATTGGATGATCTTAAAAATCAATTAAACTCGCATATTACATATTTTTCAACGATAGATAAAACGTTTTTACTAAATAATACAACTAATAATAATGATAATGATGATGATAATGATATTGACGACAATCACCAGAATGACGACGAACAAGTTCTAATAAAACCACAATCAAATAATCTTTCAATATTTTTAACGAAATTCGAACAAAAATTTTCTAATCTACTCAATAATAATCTAACAAATGATTTAGATGAAACAATTGAAAATGAAAATGATGATGAATTGGATTTAATAACAAACGACGATATATTATTGAAAAAATTTTCTTCATTCTTAAATGATATCTATGAAAAAATAAAAATACTTCTAAGAGATAAAAATGAACTTGATGAAAAATTAATTTTCCTTGAAGAAAAACGTTTAACTTATTCACGATGGGAAGCACAAATGTACGATATACTTAAATGGATTAATGAAGAAAAGTCGGCTCGATCACATTTAAAAGGCTTAGCCAATAAAATGGCCGAAGAACTTGATCAGATACGTGAAACAACAAGTCCACTATTAACTATCGGTAGTACATCATCATCGTTAACCACAGCAGGAACAAGTCTTGCACATAATACAGTAAGTAGACTGTTTTCCTTTTTTTGTTCTACAATTTACATTATGTTTTCAAGAAAAAACGTAGTGTGTTTTATTTTTAAGACAAGGTTTTGCGGCTGTCTCTCGTGTCTGTATCGCAACAGGAATTAAAGGTTAGAGACTAATCACCATGTTGTTGCTTAGCTGCAGGTGATGGAGAAAGGGAAAAGGCTAACGATTTTTTTGGTACGTCTTTCAATCAAACGAAAACAACAGGCCGTAGACAGCAGACTAAGAATTTCTTTTCAAGACAACGGAAGTCATTGAACATATTTCACTTAGAACGAATGACAATATTGCTCGAGTTTTCAATGAATCGACTAAATTAAGTATTGTTCGTGATTTTTGTGTCGACAAGCAGTTATTTGGAAAATGTCAAGGACACGTTTATTTTGCCACGACCATCATATAATCAATATAAAAACAAAGAGGCGTATACTGATTAGATTGTAAAGGAAGGGGATGCTATAACATCAGGAAATGGTCCACCATCGAAGTTGTTTTTGGACATTTCATTCTAGAAATTATGTAGATTAATACACTTCAACTCGGCGAACATTTAGCTAGTGTTTGTAATGGATATCAGTAGTCAATTTTTTACTCATTTTTACTACTCCTTCATATAGGATATTTCCAAATTTGTCTGGGGTACATATCGATTGAAATTACACCAAGCTGTAAGAAATTCATCTCCAATCATTTTTTTTATCTTCTAATAAAATAATTAGAACAATCAGTACGAGTAATTTCAATTAAAACTTCACCATGATTCGTGCAAATCAAGCGAGGGCATCATCAAAATAGTGGTCCAAGAAACTAATTTTCACTAGAGTACTCGTGCATGTAGTAAATAATTCGAATGACTCTTATTGATTATCCTAATTACCTATTTAGAGAGTAACAAAATCATTAGAAATGCATTTCTTATAACTTAGCGTAATTTAAATCGATATACTACCTCGCGCCAAATTTATATATGGGTCGAAGGTCTTAAAAAGGATTACCCGAAAAAAGATTTAGAAAAATCGTATGTAAACGAGTGTTAAAAAGGATTTTTAACTTGACAGCAAATATACATTTAAAATAGTACTAAAATGCTCATCGTATTGAAATCTATCTGTCTATATGGTTTCTAGGACGAAAGACCAAGAAAAAGTCAATGGGTGGATTTCTGATCGCATGTACCCCACCTATTTTGGAAAATATTAAATTGTACTATTTGACATCTTGTCGAGATTTATCAGAACATCTCGATGTGTAACAACGATCTTTTTCGTTCGTTAAATTCATGTTTAGAATAAAAGCTATAATTATAATAGAAAAATTATGGCACAAGGAAAAACAGGATTCTGGTCGAAATGCAGAAATAAGTAAACAACCATTGTCTGCTAGATATTCTTCACTTGATTTATTTCTTATAATGAGACTCAACAACACATTTTAGTCTAAGTAGAAGCTTTGACATTCTGCAAAATGAATTATCACAGAGACGTTATCACAATCATTGAAAAACTTCAATAATTATCCTATAATGTAAACGATGTCAAATATGTAAAAGTACATATGAATACTAAATCAAAGAAAAAGTAATTTGGTCATGAAATTAGAATTCCTAAAGCTGATGAAAAACTCGTCTACTATATATAACTCTAATAATACTAATGATAAACGAGCATCTATCATTAGTTCTGTCATTTGTAAAAGCCGACATAATGCTTTTTCTATAATAATTCACACATTCATTGGTGCATAAGAATTTTAAATTCAAATGGGATAGTAATTTTGAAACCTATGTAGAAAATCAAAATGCTATCTTGTTTCTTTATGCTTGAACATAACTCCTAACTAGATCCGAATTCGGAATCTAATCATTAATTATTATAAACACTGGAGAGACAAACTGACTGGAATTAATCTCTAGGATATGAAATCGAGGGTATTTCTCTTGTTCATTGTACTTCTGTATCGATTAGAAATAGATTGGATCGAAATATTTTCAAGATTGGAAATAAACATTGTTCTAGGCTTGGAAACATGGTCGTTCAGTTAAATTAAAACATATGGAAATTCAACAATTACAAACTTCATTACAAAAAGAAATCGATGCTAAACAACGAATACAAGAAGAACTTAAAGAATGTCAGGCTGAGAATATTCTGAAAGCTGAGTATGTTACATAGATCGATGATTTAGATAAATGATATTCAATGGGTGTTTATTTTGAATAGAGAAAATCTTCGTTTAAAAGAAGAAATAGAAAAACTTCAAAAACAACTAATTTATGAACAAACAAAACAAACAACGAAATCACCTGTCACTCATACGACGTCAGGTAGAATCCATGGGAGAATAATAGCCAATATTCTTCTTGATATTTGTTCTAGATGAAATATCCACATTGATGAATAATACATCAATCGATCGATTTCTTCGAAATGTTACTGCTGGATTATCTGATTCAACAGTATTAGTAAAAAAAAATTTTCTAGGATATTTGTACGTGTTGAATAAGTATTTTCTTTTTCTCATTACAGTTCAATGAAACAAATAATGATTTGTCTGCTACATTTGATGATGGAAGTAGTGGTGGTGATGATTCTTCACGAACAATGTCTGGATCCAATAATAAAATTCAAGCAATACGGCCATTGGTTCCACTTCGAGTAATATTTGTCTTCTTGATTTCTTTTTCGGATTGACCCGTCAGTCAAGAAATATTTGATTTTCGGAAATATTTAGCTGATTGATTATCAGTATTGCAGAAGAAAGAAGTATGACTCGTCTTATTTCAGATGAAAATGTATCCATCCGAGTATTCAGAAACGTTAAATCATTGACAGTGTACATCTGTCAAGTGAGAAGAACTCAACTTTGCAGATTTTCTTTGTTATTATTTTCTAGTATGAACAGCGTAGTGATGACGTAATGCATCGAATCAGTTCTGTTGGAGAAATTAAAAGATACAAAACATTATCCTTGTGCTTTGCACGTAGTAAACAGTAGAATCTCAGAGATTATGCTCTCACAATTGTACAAAGATTTTTCTCAACCCTCGATACAAAGTTGATCGTTAGCACTATGTACGTAAAGTTCTAGTAGATAAAATCTATCTGAATTTCTTGATAGATGAACGAAGGACAGCACTTTTCTCTTTCCAACTGCATTACAGTTATTAATAGACCATTCAACAAAAAAAAACTGAATTAACAGATTATCGCTAGATATGTCCATCTATGAATGACCATGAACGATGAAGATAGAACTAGATATTATGAGGAGAAAACTTTGAGAATATCGACATAGGCTTTGTACTCGATTTCACCTAGAATTTCGAAGACTAGTCAATATTTATTTGTAAAAGGATTTGTTTTACTTAATATTATTTATGTAAGAATTATCGAGTCAATTGAAAGAAGATTTTCTGGACGATATTTGATTTTCTTTACGTTTTCTCTTTAGAATGAATTGCACGATTTCATGATAGCTAATTTCCACGTAACAGCTATGTGTGATGATTGTCAAAATGCGTTGATCGGCATCGTCCGACAAGGCTTTGTGTGCCAGCGTAAGAAAATAGATCCACAGATGTTTCCTTGTTGAATAACTGTCACACTTTAGGTTGTAAATTAATCTGTCATCCTGATTGCATGGAGAAAATCTCAACACTATGCCGACCATCAATCAAAGATCGAAGTAAAAATAAGCGATGAAAAATTTTTCATTTTCAAAGAAACTACTGAAAATTATTTCTTCAGGTCGAACAAGTCTACTCGATCAACATATAGTTCGAGTATGTTTCGTTTATTGAATAATTTTCTTTGGGAAAAGAAAAATACAACTTTTGTTTTGCTTGTTTATATTTTAGATTCCAAAAGCAGGTGGTATTAAGAAAGGCTGGAGTAAATATCAGCTATTAAACTTACAAACAAAATTATTATTCTACGAATTATCATCGGATAAAGATCAAAAGATAACGTGGCCACAACCAGCATTCATAATTGATCTAACAGATGATGAATTTCTTGTGTCATCTGTAACATCATCTGATGCATATCATGCAAATAAGAAAGATGTTTCAAGCATATTTAAAGTTTGTTACGATTTATTTAGTCATCATTGTTCATTCTGTTATTATTTAGATAAGTATATTAAAATTATCATCACCAAAACAATTCCAACATACATTAGTTTTAACGAATAACGAATCAGAAAAGAATCAATATGTTAATATGTTATCAGATCTTTCAACTAAAGTTAAAAGTCTTAAGCAAAACAGTGCTACTGTAAGAAATACGACGTCTTATTCTATTGATTTATATTTCTCTTTGGAATCCTATAGCGAGGTGCTAATTTTATTGCCAAAGAATTATTTGACACATCGAAATGCTCAAGTTTGAAAGAAACATCAGCTGTTGTTATTCTTGGTATTTAATTGAAGAAACTAAAAATATGAATCTTGCTTTTCTTCCTATGTTCGTTTAGATCAAGATCGTGTTATTGTTTGTGGTGAAGATGGTCTCTATTTACTTGATATTTCAAAAGATAGTACGTAGACCAATCGTAAATCATATTTTGTAGAACAATATTGTAAACTTAGATCTATCACGGATATCTCAGTAAGATTACAGCAAACGACCAACTGCAATCTCAGTCGAGTATATAAACGTAACTTCCCTGTTTCGTAGACATTGGTAGTACGGATGACATATTGCCCTTTGAATGCTTTCTTGTTACGTTATATAGATATACACTGGGCACATGATGAATCTAATCCATAGTTCGGTTTGCTGATTAATCTAACGAATCAACTTAGATTGATTATTCAAACATATAATCTAAAAATCATTTATAAACTCGTATGAAAATATTTTCAAAGCCGTATCAGAAATAAGACGGGTAAAATTTTCTACGGAACAAATACAGAATGAAACCTACAGATTGACTACGGCATCTCGAGATCGATTCAGAGATATATCCATTATTGGATAGAAATATCATGGAATTCGATTTTCAAGAAAGGACACATACTTGACATTTGATATCTACGAATTTTTTTTATCTCGAAAACTATCGATACTTTAACTACATTCATTGGTATCAAATTAGTGTGCTTGCCAAGAAATATGAGAGAAAACTCTCATACCGATGTTCGAAGAAATTCTTTTTAAGCTTTAAGAATTTCTGTTTTTTCTGACCTTTCTTCTTTGCTTCAATACGAATCTTATGAATTTCATAAAATATCGTGGAAGATTGTGTTTTTGCTTTAGTTCTGTTTCCTTGTTTTACTAACCTATTGGTAATGATTACATTCGATTTCTGCTTAATTCAAGTTCTTGTTTTCCCTTACGAATAAAATAAGTAGAATGACAGTTAAACTATGGATTTCTTGTCAAAGTAGAATTTTTCTTTTCTTTTTTGATAGAATTCATTCTGTTTGAATTTTACCAAAAACTTTCTCTTTCAATTTAGCATCAACAAAATTAAGTGATAAACGTGTTCATCAATTATGTTTGATATCAAATGGTGAATTATTAGTAACACTAGCCGGCAAACAACGTACAATACGTCTGCAATCACTTAAAGCTCTACTTGAGCACCCATTATCATCAGTTGATAGTAAAATAATTGAAACGAAAAATGCCACAACATTTGCAGTACATTCAACATCATTAGTTTTATGTGTTGCCATTAAAAATCGTATACTTGTTTATCAATTATTTTCAACACCAAAACCATATCATTACTCGTTTATAAGAGAATTAAATATCATACAAAATGTTACCTATTTAGAAATTTCAACTATAAATATCAATCAAGTGGAACAACAAGTTCTATGGTATGGATATCCATCAACATTTGTGGCCCAACGACTCGATCAGCAAGGTCCGACTGTATCATTATTAAGAGATGAAGATCCCACATTACAATTTTTTCGTGATCGACCTATTGAAGCATTACGTGTTGTACCTGTTACAAGTAAGTCATTACACGAATTTCTTGGTTTCATTTAACAAAACGTCAAGCATACATATTCACATTTGAAAAATCAGAGATATTAGAAGAAGAGAAACTTGACAAGAAATTCTATCATAATAATTTTCTTTTGACTGAAAGTGACAAAAATTTTGATTTTTGCTTGTAAACAAAGTCAGAGAGAAATTCAACATCAATGCTCTACTTAAGTAAGCTTAAATATTTACCTTCAAAGGTTCGCTTTGATGGCTATTAGTGACTCGATTGTAAAAGCATGGAATTCTCAAATTTTTAAAAGTATTATGTTAGTAAAATTCATGAACTATCAATTGGTGAAAATAGTTTTTCATTCTTGTTTTGAAAAAGTTAAAGTTTAATCAAAAGTCGTTTTCGCTTCTTACAAGCAATTAATATAACGGGTAGGTCATAAAAAACTATCCTCTTAATATTTTAAAGATTTTTCCTCTACTCTCCGTGTGATCAAAACATTTTTTCTTATCAAATGATGGTACTTGAAATTCTTTACAAAACTGTGTATGACGAAATCCAAAAACTGTATTAAGTAGATTTGAAAATAAATGAAAAATAAAGACATACAAATACCTGTAAAATATAACGGATTGGATATTATGAATGACCACGCTTTCCATCTCAATTTTTTTCATCATTTATTTCGCCCTTTAAAAAATCCCAGACATATCAAAAGATGCAGTATGAAAAGCTCTACAATTTGCAGAAGATTGTTTATTATATATGTGCACTTTTTGATTTCAAAATGAACAAAATTTTAATAGATTATATTTCTCGGTGCAAAAATGATATAGGTTTTGATAGAAGATGAATTCATTTTTGCTCTTCTTTTCATCCTTTTATAAGTGTGCCATGCAATTTGCAGCACTTTTCACGCTGCATCTTTTGGTATATTCTTTTTTTTAATGGGGCAAAGTAATGAAAAATGGGATTCAAAGTGCGGCCATTGATTATTTCCGATCAGTTACATTATACAGCTTTTTGTATGGTTTTTTAATTTTTCATTTGTTTTCAAATCTACTTCAAATAGTTTTTGGACCTCGTCATATATGTCTTTGTAGAGAATTTCAAGCACAAACTTTTGATAAGAAAAATTGTTTTAATCACATGGATAATAGAGGAAAATTTTTAAAAATACTAAGAGGATAATTCTTTATGACACACCCGTTATATATTGATATCCTTAGCGTCTTGTGTCATTTATATCGACAAAGATGGCTACTTGTAAACTGACTGTACCGCATAAATTTTGCAATAGCTGTGTGAATGAGCGTTGATGTAAAATCCAAGACGGATGTTGAGTCCATTATCAAAAGAATAAAGAGTAGTCATGGTCAATACGAATACGTTTGTTTTAAAATTGACCTCATAAGAAATTGAAAATATCCTATTTAGAATGTATTTTATGTCTTGAGTAGCATTATTAGTATTAGTTAAAAGCTAGTTGCGTTTTTTAAAGATATCAACTATAAATATATGTTTACAACAATTAACTTTCATATACTGAACCCTTCAATGTTCACATGAATCATATAAAGTAGCATTGACTTCACTTTTGTGTCAAACCATCCTCGATAAAAGATCACGAACATTCAAATAGTCCTAGCAGGCCATTCGCATATTGAAAGAACCCATATTCTATCTCTGTGTTTGTTTTATCAGTGACTCGTGTGGAAACGTCACCAGGAGTAAAAGGTTAAAAGCAGATGATCAATCAAATGTTTCTCCTCGCAAGTATTCTTGAACGTTCATATTCTAACGACGAGTAGATTATCGTTGAGATTGAGAAAAGCTTCTAAAGGATGAAGTGTGTTGACCTGTTAAATGACATTTTCTCAGAAGACTATGAGATGTGTTTATGAGAAGAAAAACAGAACAATAACAAACGATTGTTCTATGTATTAGATCAAAATACTTTAAATGTTTCACTCAAGCGACTGTGACTCATGTCTAAGTGTTAGAGTTCTGAAGAAATATTTTCTTCATCTAATAGGATGCCACGTATCATACTAATATGTAACGTAGAGGTACTTGATAGTGTTGTGTGTTTTATCTTTTTTATTTCATAATTCTCAAAATATTTCTCGGAAAATACAAATAGTTTTCTTCTTTTAGTACTCTAAGTAACAAGAAGTTTTGAAATGACACGTTCTGATTTTGTAAGTTGACAGTGTTGAGATTTGCCGGAGTCAGACAAGATTAAAATTCGTTGTCACAGGGGAAAAGAAATGAAAATAAGGATTAAAAAATGATGAACAGTGATCAAGTAACAGTGCACTCTTTGAAGATTATCGAGACCTTTTGATATCATCAAATAAAAAACGAAATATAATATTTGATAAAAGCCTGCAGTTAGAACTTGCCTAGATTTCTATTCGTATCACTCATTAGCAGATGAATTTCTGGTGTTTAAGAACATATTAATCAACTATTCGACGAAAAAACAAAAATAATATTCGTTGTATTTTATTTAGATTCTTCGTCAATAAGCGAATTACTGCTGGTTTTTCGTGAGTTAGGAATCTATGTAAGTTGTTCAACAGGTGTACGAACACGTCATAGAGAATTAATGTGGACAGCATTACCTGTTTCAACTGCGTTCTCTGATCCATATTTACTTATTTACACTGAAAAGTCCGTTGACATATACGATGTCCCATCAGCAACATGGTTACAATCATTACCATTAGCACGTACACGCTCTTTAACACCGGATGGTTGCATTTGTTTATCTCATGATTCCGAACTTCTTAATCATCATTCAAAATTACTCTACTTAATACAGAAAACAAATTCAAATCCTTCACTCAATGTTCCTGAACGTGCATCATCGAAGAGTTTAGCAGCACGTGGTGGAAGATTTCGTGTCGGCGGTGGTGTCACTGGCACAATAAAATCAACAACATCGTCATCCATAGCACCTATATCAGGACCGAAAGATTTTACACATATATCACATTTAGGCAAAGGTGAGGGTTTACAAATCATATCTGGTTTAAAACAGGTCAGTCCAACAAGTACCCTATCATCAATCAATCACAGTAGTAGTGGCTCAACATTGAATGCAAATAATCGACGTTCACTTATATCTGGTCCACAGAATTTCGTTCATTTAACGTATGTTTAAACTTTATTTTTTGCTCCTCTCTAAGTTCTGTTTTCTTCCTACTAAAGACTATCGTTGACGTTTATCTATTTTTCTTTTCAAAAGACATATCGGTCCATCAGATATTTCAACATTTGCATCAGATTTATCAACAACAAATACAACAACCAATAAAGCTGTTATATCAGCACCAATGAATTTTCGTCATCAAGTACACATTGGACATAACGATGAAATCGATCAGTTAAATAACAATAACAATAATAATAATAATACAACTCGAAAAGGCATTACCTATGAACAACAAACGAACAGTGTCCTAACTAAACAACAACAAGTGACTAGTAGTGGTAATTCAACATTATCATCTCAATCTCTTTCATTTAAAGATGAAGATGATAGTGATCAACCTCTTGAATGATCATTTTAAATCGAGAATGAGCCGGAGAAAAAGACAAGAGGATTGTTATGATGTGTTTTTTTGTATCTCTTGTCGGTCAGATTCATTCACTGCGAACTCTAATGAACCTCTTTTTTTTCTTTTTTCTTTTGTATTATCTTATTTGGCGTGCAATTTTTTTACTTCTTTTTTTGCTGTGTGGTGACCCATTTATGGTGCCTTTTTCTATTTCTTTGTGCACACATATATAACATTGAATTTCTTCTTTACTTCTCCGTTGCACCTATCATCATCATCATCATCATCATCATTACTATTATGGCTGAATCTGTACTGAGTGCATGAACGAGTGTATAAGAAAAGCCGTTATTGACTTTTTTTTCTTTCTTTTCGAAGCGATTATCTTCTGCTAAATATGTGCTTGTTATCGATTGAATCATCAATGCTAAATGTACAGACATTTCAAATTTATATAGTTTCATTAAAAGTTTAAAATCTTGAATTGTGTCAAAATTTATTTAGTAGAGCGATGTTATTCGAATGTCAATATTAATTAATCATTGGAAGACTGCCTGAAGAAATGTCAAGAATAAAAACATGTTGATAATATGAAATTTTATGATAGATAAACAAATGCCAAGGTCGATTCATCGTCGAGTTTAGATCAAAAGTTGTGTTGTCAAGAGACAACAATCATTAATATTAGATCTATTTTATATACAACCCACCAGGAGATAGTTGTTGACATATTTCATTTATGGAACATGTTTATTCATAACAATTTCATTCTATCGATGATGTTGTGACATGAAATATTCGAGAATAAATGTCATTCTTTCAAAATGGATTAACAAATTAATTCGAACTTAGAGCAACAAAGACTTGCAATTTAATAAATCAAAAAAACAAATTTTCCTTTTTATGAAGAATTTGTTAGACAGTACAACCTACATATAAATCTGAACATGCTATTATCTATGCATTTTCTATCAATCATGCACAGCACGAGAGCAAAAAATGATGTTCTAAATATAACCGAATGATTGACAATCATGAGATGCACATCAAACCGGCAATGGACTAATTCGTGAAAAATTTTCAAAATAATATTAGGCAATGGTAACATGGCTTGTTCTTACGTCTCATCGTTTTGTGTTCTTCTGACAGATATTTATGTTTAATCATGTTCACACATGGTGAGCTGTCTCTGCGTGAAAGTTTTAAATTAGTCGATAGTGGGACATGCGAAAAACATTTCTAGTCCAATGTACAAGCAACTAAAACTCAATATTCAGAGTTGCACAATATGAAACTTGGTTATTTAAAATAATGAATACTCTCGATAAGTCGAAATTCTTGTCTATTCTCAGAGACGCTTCATTTTGTGCAAAATCATTGTTCTTCAAAGTTCTTAAAGGTCTAACTTTAAGAACATACACATAATAGACGAGATACCTTCACCATATCAATGAGATAGGTATTCTTCTTAATCTAATCAGTAATCTTATTTGAATTAATATCATGGTGCCCAGCATGTCGTTTTTTTGCAAGAAGAATACCAAAGTCTTCGACTGTTTCTACTTCATGAAGTAGCAATCCAAAAGACACACTAGAAGGCATTCATCATTTTTCTTCTTTGACTCTAAGAATAGTATCGATGTGAAATGAATTTTCTTCAGGAGCTTTTTAAGTTTTTTCTTCCAGAAAAAAATCCTTTACCCATCTCATTTCTCTTTCAGAGATAAGAATAAGAATTGAGAATATACACTTCATTTTTTCTTTTCTATCCTAAAGAGACTTTCTAATAGAAATGATTTGATGCATTTCTCTTTCAAAATAATAATGTTTGCTTGAGTTGCATAACAAATGATAATAATATATATATATTTATTTATTTATTTTTCGTTTCATTTCTTCTTTCTCTGTATTATTAAAGATAAGATGAAACATTTAGTCATAAACTAGTAATAGATCTCGATTCATTGATTTCATTGTTTACTCTTGTTAGAGTTTCTATTTATTGTTTCACTTAAAATGTTCTTAGAAAATATTTGCATTTAGCATGTTCTATCATGTTCATTTAGCATGACTTGATCCAATGTTTTTGCGTGCAGGGTGAAATCGAGTTCTTTATTTCGTATGAGATGTCGTCCGACATCACAGCTACCTGCCGAATATTAATTAAAATTTAAAAATACATCAACCACTTCTTATCGAAACTAATGATGAATAAAATCAGGATTAGTTTTGCTAAAATTAGGATTTTCCATTAAATTTTGTAACATAAAATATTGAAGTTCGATAAACAGACTAAAATATAATTAAAAGACTAAACGCTTATTCACCGTTATATATATATATACATATAAATCAAATAGATTCCTGTGAAAATGTATATTTTATATCTTAAATGCGTATCATTTCAATGAAGTCAATAATTTTGAATTCTTTTTAGTCATAAAATGGTAAATTTGCTATGAACTCCTTCTAAATCTTTGCACATATGTACGGACACATTTGATCAATTTATATCCAGCTGATAGATTAATCTTATCATGTACTGAAAATAGAGATGATACTTCAAAAAATAACGTTTATTGAATTTATAAAACTTTTAGTTATTATAGATATAAACTTGTTTATTATTGAAAATCATAATCCAATCGTTTCTGTCAATAGAGGCGTTTTAGTTAATGAATTTTTCGTATGTTGTTGCCCATGATTATTAAGATGATGTGGGGAATCACATAACCTAATTATATTTGTTGACGATTGTACTGATATTGAATGATTTGTTGATGATGTTGTGTCGGAATTCAGTGTTGCAGTTTTTCGTAAATTATCATTTCTAATTGCTGTTTCTTGTTGTATATTATTAGTTATTGTTATTCTTGGATTCGTATTCTTATTCTGATGAGTTTCATCAGATTTCTTTTTCGCTGGATACATTAATTGTTCGTTTGTTAATTTTCGACAACAATAAATATTTAAACATTCAGTACGAAACAATTGTCCAAATACGCAAAATGGTAAGAAGTTAGTTGCTGCATTTATAATTGCAATCAAATTTGCTATAGTATGAAAACGTCTAACAAGAGAACTTGTTGTTGAATCAAAAAATATTTTAATTGTCAATTCAAATGACCATAGAACCCAAAGAACAATGGTTGGACTTCGACATATAAGTAATGTTAATACCATAGCAATAACAATAATTGTTACAGAATATTTCGATTGAAATGATCTTGAATGACGATGATTATCCGTTCCCTTGATATGTTTTTTCAAGCGTTTGGCACGAGATTTAACACGATGTAAAGCTCGAATCAATTGCAAATTAAAAGAAACGATGGTTATCGTTGGTACTGTATAGACGAATATTGCATTAAAAAACATGTAAGCCCAACGATAAAGTCTTCTTTTAGCCAAATCACTATAACCTTTAGTAACCATTACACTATCTCTTTCCAAACTATCATCTAGTATGGAAGATGATTCATTATCAAGTGCAATCATTTGATAAAAGTTCGGCATTTGAATAATTTCGTATTCAAAAAATAATGGTACCGAATAAATAAATGCTATGATGAACAATGTACGTGAAACAACTTTTGCACGAAATATTGTACAAAATGTTTTAGCATAAACAGGATAACAAATTAATATCCAACGATCCATCGTAACTGCTGTCGATATCCATAATGATAGTACACGGCTACCTGCAGCTAATCCACCAAAAATAATATCAACATATCGAAGAAAAATAATTAACGATGTACTTCGACGAGTTTGAACCATGATTTCAATCATATTTGTCATCACTATTGATATACATGTGATCATATCAGATAGAGATAGACCAGTTAAATAAATGAATGTTGATAATTGACTACTTAAACGATGTAAAACAATAACCGACATTAAATTACTTATTGAGCCAAATATGGCACATATAAAGCTTGCAAGTAAAATCCAATACGAAACAGGATCTGATGGTGAACTGTTAATATTTTGCCAAATAGCATCGATTTCATGTTGAGCGAATGTTAGATTATCTGATACTGATGAATTACTCATCTAAAAGTTTAAAAAACCTTGTTGTTTTTCTTTACTTCGACGTTTTTATTTCATGAATACAATATGCTGCCAATATAGAAGATCAAGAATTAAGAAAATCATCTTGTTTGCTAAATAAGTGTTGTTTTTTAGATAATCATCTTACGGTATAAACAAGAAAGTCACACTTTTATCTGAAGGGTATGCCGTTTATAACTCCTCTCATGTGACTCTAATTCCTGCCAGTATGGTGATATTAAACATCGATGATGAACTCATAATATAACAGTAGTACGTAATGGATAACCGGCTCATCAGTAAAAGGTGTTCCTAGACATACATATACATCAAATTTCAGTTCAGGCAGAAATAGCTGTTTGAAGATCTCGTTTCTTCTAGTTATTATAAACTTCATAGATGGAAACGGCGTTTCTCTACTCAATGAAACTCTCACGATATTACAGTCAAGTTAAGTGAAAAAGTATCATCATGACGAACAACTGCAACATTCTTTTTCTCTCGGAATTGCACGATATAAAATTCTCTCGACGGTTAACATAAAAACAAAAGAAGGAAAGTATTATTTATATTCGACCTGTGATCTCGCCTCCTTCAATTATGCATTGAAGCATAAACAAAATTATTTTCTATTTCATAAAAAAGAAAAGACATCTTTTCTTGTTTATATCAATCATGTTCTCGTTCTCTTTCGAGTTCAAAGAAGTTTAGCTTATAGACAAAAAGATACTGATTGTGACATTTATTTGTTGTAGAACTAATTTCATTCTGAAATATCATGATGTTACTAACATGTAAAGAAAGGAAAACGGAAACAGAGGCTATACATAGCTGAAATTCTTTGACTGCAATGATCGAATATTCTATGTTGAATGTCATAGATATTTAAAATTTTTAATGAGAAGATGAATGTGTTTCATATTTTCAAATGCCAGGTCATCATGACTAGTCATTTAAATATTCTATTTCTACTCTAAGATTTAAATGGTCTCTTTGAAAAGAAAAAGCTCTGCATGTTTGTTTAAAGTTTTATTTTAAATTAAAACACCATCTGAAGTTCATCGATGAATGAACTCTTTTAGATTTTGAACAATTATAAAAGCGCATTCTTTCAATTATTTTCTGAACTACACTTTACAGTCTAGTTATAATTCAAATCACAAAAAAAAATAACCATGATCTATCTGTCAATCTTCTAGAACGTAACACAAAGGATATAATTGAGTGATGTCTTATTTTATTTTTCCCCTTTACAATCCCCTTTAAATCTATTTTATTATACAACTGATATTATTAGACACACACGCACACACATATTCTCTATAAAACATTTCTTACGTGGAAAATACTTAATATATCAATATACATTCTAATTTACTCAGAGTCGCAATTTGCATTCTGATGAAATGAAGCTTTTATGATATTAAAAAGAAGAGAGAATTTAAAGTACTGAAAGTAATTAAATGTCTACAGAGAAAACATAATCATGATTATCGATCAATAATGTTAAACATTGAGCAAGCGCAGAGAATAAACAACGAGTCTCACATTTATCAAAAAAACATCCTGATGATGCTGTTGACTGTCTTACTCTTCTTTTCATTATAATAAAGAAAAAGTAATCATCATAATAGTGATCTTTTTATTCTCAGCTAAGTTAAAGAAAAAACAATTGAATCGTATGAGAAGTAATCTATCTAGTATTTGTAAAGAACCTACCGCATCAAAAGTAGTCGAATAGTATTGGTCGTTAAAACGAAGCAGTTACACTGCTTAACATTAGAAATAAACTAAATAAAATGAGGTGCGTCGTCCCTTTTTTTGTTATCTTTTTAGTAATTATAATTGTTGTCTATCCCCGGAAGTAATATTTTGTCTTTTCTCTCTGTTTAGCCTGCTTTTTCCCATAGCACGGACGATGTCAATTGTTTTTCATCGTCATTAATGAGCTTCTTATTACTGTCGCTCGATATGATTAACGCTCTTTTATAGCCTGCGTAACGTACTTTCTCTCTCTCCCTCTCTCTTTGTTGCTCTTGCATTTGTTAGTTCTCTCACTCACTCGCTATTTCTTTCTTTTTTTTTTATTAAAAACGGAAAAAAACGTAATCCCAACGAGAATTAATTCAGTACAAACACCGAAACGATGACAACAATGTAAAGTATTGACCATATATCTTGTCAAAACTGTAATAATACTAGGAGAAAAGTATAGAAAATCACTTATAATGATCGCCTGATTGCTACTGCTTGCATCGACTATGTACACATAGAATTGTAGAAAGAAAATTGAGTTAGCTATTGTTAAACTATTGGACAATATCTTCATTTGTATGAACACAAGAAACACTCAACAACACGTAGTGCAAAATAATACAGATGAATGCAACATTTCTACGCATGAAAAAAAAACTTTTTTCTACATAAAAATGAACAAAGTTAAACATCGAACCGCGACGAAAGAAAAGACAAAAACAAAATGAACTCAAAATCAGAAAGAAAATCAAAATATGACATTGAAATGAACGTTCCAGAATTAGATTGAGATAATTTTATATATTTATTATGAATATAGTATTTTTCTTATGCATATTTCTTGCTTCATTGCTTATGAAATACGATCTACATGGGGCATCCAATTATATTGGGTGGAGTTGGCTTCAGCTTCCGGGTATTTCTACAGAAATTATATAAATTACTGTCGCATTGAAACTTTTAATTAGTTTGAAGTCTATTTAAAATTAGTGTCAAACTTATTTGTCAAGTTCAACAAGAACGATAATGAAGATGACTTTTGTTGATTTCATGAATAAGATATGAGTTTACATGAAGCCTTTCTACATTTGTAAATAAATATCTATCTATCTTTATATATTTGTTTGCATACAACAATAATAGGAAAATAAGCAGGTGCCTTTTTATGTAAATAATCATTCGTCCAACTTCCTGTTTATTTGCTTAGCGTAAAGGGCACAATATTTTATTCTCGCCATTTTTATTCGAATCCGACAATAATTTCCATGAATAAACAGAATACTCTATTACGATTAAAGACAAACACGTAAATTAGTTCGTGTTTATTGAAATTTTCTAGAAAAAAATTTCACAAATCCGATCAGTATAGTGCACTTATCAAAAATGATAATCAGAATATATTAATAAAGTATTATTAGGCATGATCGTATGGCATGTTATCGGCATATGTCGAGAAAAACAAAGAGAATATCAATATTTTCTGATCATCTCTCTGTTGTGTATTGAAGTTGTTTTCATGGTATGCTTGACATTTTTGTGATGATGATGATGATGATGATGCCAAAACGCAGATCATTCTATGCACTTCTACATGCACATTATTTATCAAGGGCGTGTCACCGATACTAATAGATTCTTTCTCTTTTGATTCAAATCTCGATTCGAACGTCATGGTTTTAAAGATGAATACTCCCATATCAACGAATGTATTGTAATTGTTCCATCGACATTTTATCGAGTAATTGTTTTTTTTTCAGCTAGCTTATTGGTGTGCTTTCTTCTGCACTATGTTTATTTGAAATAGTTCGTTGTACGCAATATTTACTGGAGTGCTCTAGAAAATAGTAACTGTTACTATCTATATCTATTAATATTTCTTACATCGATCAATGTCGTCTTACAAAGATGAAGTACCATGAGCAACTGAGGAGGACAAAAACGAACTATAGCAATTTATTTTCAGTATCGTACAAGGTACTATAATCATGTTGTTGTTTTTCAGTCAAACACGAGTATTCATATCGATTGTTTTTGCTCAGAAAAATCCAGAAAACCGCAGGACACGTTGTTGTTTGAGAAAGGAAAGCACTGCATAAAGTACATTTGGAAAGAAGAAATAATATGTTTCACTTGTATTTTCCCTCTTTCTCTCTTTCGTTTTCTATGCCGATGGCATACTTGCTTGATAATGATACAGCATCATTGCCGAACAAGAGCGATGCCTTAATGTTAAGGTTATAATGTGTCGAGATCTTTTTCTGTGTATTAAACACTTGTTCTTTATTATTTTTGTAGAGATTTCTATCTTTTATGATGATTTTTGAACTTTCAAACTTTTAGATTTCGTTATCTTATTCGAATTGATATGGCATTATCGACAAGAAGTTATTCGAAAGAATCTCGTTCATCGTCACATTATTCTCGTTCAGCTTCATATCATGCAAGCACTAACAATAGTTTCAATTCGTTATGTCGTTCGCGTACATTTATCGATGATCGTCCATTGAGTATTCGTTTAATTGAACGTGATATTTCATATCCATCAATTACATGGGACTACGATTTCGATGACCCACTTTTCTTCGATCGAGCTCGTTGGCGTTTTGATAATGATTTTTTCAAATTAAATTCTCGATTCGGACGCCTTATTCCTGTAACATATCGAACATGGAATAGCTCGTCATCGAGAGTTATACCTATTCAATATGTTCCTTCATCATCAAATCATCGTCATTTATTATATAAAAAAATTGAACTGAATGACGATCTATCATCAAACCTTTCTAAACGTCATGATGAAAGTTCTATGAGTAAATACTATTCGACATATTTCAAATGCTTGCATATCTTGAATGATTTCTATTTTAGTACGAGAAAATCGTATTTCATCTGATGATTGGCCACCGAAACAGGGTGAGTATATCGTTCGATCGTACATAGAGTTCTAATAAATTTGCATTATCTATTTTGTCTTTCATCTATTGAGAACCTTCAACACGTAAAAGAACTAGTATGACAATACTTGTTCAACGACCTTGTAAGTAATATGATATCATGGTGATTCTTCTTTTCGTTTTTGATTTCGATGCACGACTCCATTCAATGATTAGAATCTATGATTTTTCTCTTATTTAGATATTGATCAATCGGATGTGCCCTATTACCGTCAAACACCACAAACACCAACCTATCCTCAATCAGCTAGAACAGATTATTATTGACAATCAAATTTTTTACAATAACAAAGACTTATTTTATCATATCGATTGTATACCATTTTAGTGTCAATAAAACCTATTTGTTCTCTTTTCTTTGAAATTTTATTAGTTGTGTAAAACTCTTTGCAAGAATTAGAAAAGTATTCTTGTTGTGCTTGTAAAGATATATTTTTCCAATTTCTTCGAAAAAAGACAAGTGTTGTACACTTGATTATGTCTATTGATATTTTACCAAGTAGAAGTTATTTAAATCTTCTTTATAAGTGAAACGTGATTGTCATGAAATCAGTCTATTCGATGAATTTTCTAAAGTAGATTTGCATGAATAATAATACGAAGTTATTAAATTAACCGTCATGAAACATCAATACTAATGCGAAATTTATCATAAAACAAAAAAAAGCAATTTATTTTCGTGACGTGTTACTCTTTGATCTAGTCTAAAAATAGTCCGTTCAAAACAATACTCGAATGAAATGTTTCGCGGAAATTTTGCTATCAAGATCTACGATTGATTGTTTGCTACTAGTGCATATATATATATATATATATATTCAAGACTCCTACAATGCACCGCAGTGAAGAAAGTTTAGAAAAAAAAAAGAAGATATTATTCTTCTTCTCATGACTTTTGAATGGTAAATGAAAAATTTTAGACATTTCCGTGTAGATTAAAATTTGATGGATGGAATGGCAATGGCATGATTCTAAAAAAACCCTCAAAAATTAAGTTTAATATTCAGACATACTCATTAGGAATATTATTTGTATTAGTATTTTCAGTTAAAAAGAATCAAGAAAAAATGCAATGTGAGTTCATTGCATTTCTTGTGATGCTCTCTTGAACAATCGTACGCATAGAAAGTGAAACTAATGAATACTACTGAAAAATCATCGTTGAAGAAAAACTTATCAACTCTTCTCATACTTGTGACTGGAGAATAGAAGTTATTAAAAAGTATTCTTTCGTTCAGTACTCAATTTTCTTTGAGATAATGNACAATACTCGAATGAAATGTTTCGCGGAAATTTTGCTATCAAGATCTACGATTGATTGTTTGCTACTAGTGCATATATATATATATATATATATTCAAGACTCCTACAATGCACCGCAGTGAAGAAAGTTTAGAAAAAAAAGAAGCCATCCAAATACGACGCACAGATAAAAGACATCGTTTTATATTTTCCCTCTTTCGCATACCCGGTTTTAAAGACCTTGCCTATCCTTGCTCAAACGTCTATTACCAACAAAAAACATTTCTCTTCAAATATGTCTCGTCCAGCGATACAGGACTAAGATCAAACAGAGATGAATATTGACTAAATACTGCGCAAATCCGATCTCAGATCGAGCAGGTAGTACATGACAAGTTTTGAATCAATTTTTCGAGACTAATATCATCATCGAATGATTCCAACGTAAAGAATAGGCTTAATGTAAAAAACTAAACAACTCCTCTTGACAAATATTCAGCGTAAATGCGATAATCTCTTATTAGTTCACCAATTGAAGACTAACTTTGCTGAAATCATTGTTTACTTGGAGATCATCCAAATCACAACCAATCTAGAGAGCTGTTTGAGTTATAAGGAAATAAGTTTCTTGGTATTTGACAATCGATTATAAATTCAACATCAGATGAAACTGTCATGTAGTTCAAACGAGAAGTTGTCCAAATCCAAGATTGGTTAGCAACAATCGCTTCTTTTTCTTTTAGTGTTGCTTTATCAAAAGTAGATCTGGATTGATAAACATTTGATAAGATTTAGTCTGTCGAAAAATTCTTTGCTCTTCAAACTGTAATCTTTTTTATGAAATATATATACATATATGAAAGATAGAATATGAATGTTAATGGTATCCGAAAATAGATTACTTCATAGATATTGCTGTAATTAGATTCGTAACGATTCCGACATTATTTTTATCTTGATTAAGAAAAGGCTGTCTAAAAGCAACAAGGATAAAAAATGTTTCAGATACTTGTAAAAGAGAAGTAAATCTATCCAAGAGATCTCTGAACTTTCAGAAATGCTCGCGCCACTATACAAATTATAACATTCTTGATCAAGTGTATTGCAATTATAATTGTTGAGCTAGTCTTGGCATTGCTTGAGTAATCAAACATGTGCAGAAGCATATGGATCTATCACACTAGAGATAGATAAAACATTCAAATGGAAATCTACGCTGGTAATTTGATTCGTATAAGCAACAGAGGCAATAAAACGAGACTAGTAGATATTCACAACTTCTCACATTGAAATATTCATCGGAAAAAAATACTTCTGTTCACACAGGACACATTTTATTTCAGTATCGTAATAGTTGTAGTCAATTTGTATCTCTGTCTGTCTATACAGCTTACTCAAACTCTAATATCGAGTATTATAAGAATGTGTTGAATAACTCTGAAATTGTAAATGTTTTACATCGATATGTGTGTGCTATTCTTGATGATTTGCTTTTTAATATCGCTACAAAATTAAAGTCCCGTCAATTTTTGTTTTTCTTCCATCATTTACTCTCTCTCTCCTGAAGTTGCGTGCCACAAATGTTGATGGAATATTGAGGAAGCCGTATCCCATCAACCTTACGTCCTTTTTGAGTATTTCCCAAAAGAAGATATTATTCTTCTTCTCATGACTTTTGAATGGTAAATGAAAAATTTTAGACATTTCCGTGTAGATTAAAATTTGATGGATGGAATGGCAATGGCATGATTCTAAAAAAACCCTCAAAAATTAAGTTTAATATTCAGACATACTCATTAGGAATATTATTTGTATTAGTATTTTCAGTTAAAAAGAATCAAGAAAAAATGCAATGTGAGTTCATTGCATTTCTTGTGATGCTCTCTTGAACAATCGTACGCATAGAAAGTGAAANTGTTACTCTTTGATCTAGTCTAAAAATAGTCCGTTCAAAACAATACTCGAATGAAATGTTTCGCGGAAATTTTGCTATCAAGATCTACGATTGATTGTTTGCTACTAGTGCATATATATATATATATATATATTCAAGACTCCTACAATGCACCGCAGTGAAGAAAGTTTAGAAAAAAAAAAGAAGATATTATTCTTCTTCTCATGACTTTTGAATGGTAAATGAAAAATTTTAGACATTTCCGTGTAGATTAAAATTTGATGGATGGAATGGCAATGGCATGATTCTAAAAAAACCCTCAAAAATTAAGTTTAATATTCAGACATACTCATTAGGAATATTATTTGTATTAGTATTTTCAGTTAAAAAGAATCAAGAAAAAATGCAATGTGAGTTCATTGCATTTCTTGTGATGCTCTCTTGAACAATCGTACGCATAGAAAGTGAAACTAATGAATACTACTGAAAAATCATCGTTGAAGAAAAACTTATCAACTCTTCTCATACTTGTGACTGGAGAATAGAAGTTATTAAAAAGTATTCTTTCGTTCAGTACTCAATTTTCTTTGAGATAATGCTCATGTTAAAGAATATTCACTAGAAAAAAAAATATATCATAACTTGAAATTGACACTCTTTCATAAGACAAAAGTTACTCGTTCACAATCTATCTATGACATTGTTCGACTGAATCTATTGAATGCAAAATGTCAAGTATTATAGAAATCACAATTTCGAATTGATTGACATAGTTATTATCATCATAGAAATAGATGATATTTTTAAACTGCGAACTTACTTGTTTCCTCTATTCTCTGTCCTTCTCATTATCGTCATATTTGATGAATCTTTTACAATTGTAAGATGACTCATAACATATTCTGTTGCAATTTCTATTAGCTTCAAATCATTAGTCAAAAAATTTTCATCGTCGAAGATATTTCATCCGAGTTTTGTAACGATTTATCGTACTTAAATGAATACTTTCAATCTTCTAGGAACATCATTAGAAAAACTCCGATGAATTGTCGAAACAAACGATGCCTAATAAGTGACAGAGAACAAAGAGAAAAACACTGACATTCATCGGATTTATCGATTACATTGATGCTTTCGTTAACAACAGCAAGTGAAAAGAGATTAGCTCCTAACCATTACGTTCATAGTTGTCTCGCACCAATTGATTGCATGAACCGATCGGTAGACACTATTCGTTAGTTAAGCTCTGCCGTCTATTGTTATCGGACAGCTTAATACCTTTATTTTGTTTTCTCTCTCTCTCCCTCTCACTATCTCACTTTATTTCCCTCCCTCGCTCTTACTCTCATACTTAATCGTTGACATTATTTAACTGTACGAATCATTCAATTCGTTCGGTTTCATAATCATGACATCTATCTGCCCGTTCTATCTAACAATATCTCTTTTAAAACTTATTCATGAGCATCAAGTGTATTCTGTTCCAACATGTATCATTATTGATACAAATATGATTGAACGAATTCAAGATGAAACAGTATCATCTAACAATCGTTCATCATCATCATCATTACTTCTCCGAAAGTTACGCATGCTTGATCATCAACGTTCATCGTCGTTGCAAGATTTTATTGTGGAATCTATACCATTATCTTACATTGATGCAAACCAAACACCACGTCCATCATTAATGAATGCAGATCATTCATCATTAAAAAAGTCTTTCATAGATTCATTGAATGATCGGACATTGTCTCCATGTCCTTTAGAATTACTTAATCAAGTTGAAACTCAAATGGTTGTTCCATTTGAATTTCGTCGTTTACGTATTGAGCAACCTGGTCATCATGCAAAATTTCTTGATGATGATCCCCGTGAAACAGTGCCTGATTTATCAACAGCTGTCTACGAAAGACGTTCAGATCCTGATGGTGCTCGATTTTGTCGTACTTGTCATGATGGTAAATAGGAAAGGGCAAAAGGGAAAACGAACGCACTAGCTTGCAAATGTTTCATTCAAATTCTTTTTAGGCTTTTGGACTGAATTATCAGTATGTGAAGCAGTTCGATGTGATGCAGAACTATTACGAGCTAATCCACGTTTAGTTAGTGAATGGGGCCAAATCAAACCCATAGATGGTGGTGTACTTTATGCTCCATCAAGTGTCTTCGCTATATATGCTTTTGCTTTCGGACCACACTGTAAGAAATGTGAATCCAATGGACAATGGAGTCGTTATGCATTGCCAGAACTTTGCTCGGCCATTCGATTCTTTGGTCATCCGTCAACAACAATACCAACAACCAAGACAACAGCATTCATGAGTAATGTTATTTCAAAAATCAAACCAAATACAACAACATTATCAAATAAATTCATAAACAAAAAACAATAATAATATACTCGTTGTTTATTCCTTTAAATATGTCAATCTAGATTAGGAGACTTCTGTTCGAACAAAAAAAAACAATTTAGTACATGTATAATTTGCATTAGATAAAAAACAAAAGAAAAATAATTCCACTAATTGTTTTTCACTAAGTTTTTGAAGTTGTCGACAATGAATCAACATAATTGATTAAATCCTATTCGAAGAGATAGAAAAAGCACACCATATTATTTCGTATGAAAGCAGTAGGTGACAAATAGATAAACAACAAAGTGTCATGTTTCTATATCAATTATCACTGAAATTCTGACAATCTTATCAAAATTTCAAAAAATAGAGAAGTAAGACACAGTATCTTTTTGATTTAGATTTTAATAGTCTAGTTGCATATTAAAGTTCGTCGAAGAATGATTTCATCTTCGAAGTAGTACGGAAAACTCTACTGTTAAAATCCCTATCGTAACGAATCCTTATTTCGTGCTCTATCGATCTCGTATCATTCTCTGGAAATTTACAATTGATTACTTACCATTTTCCCAGTAGACATTGCTAATTCCTGAAGCGTTTTTCCACCAGCCTGCAAAAACAATAACTTTGTCTAGGCAAAGTTATTTTTTTTATTAATTCTATATTCTACTTTGCTCAATTTTCTAAAATCAGCTCCATGATCAACTAATAATTGTGTTGTTAATAGATTGCCACGTATAACAGCCAATTGTAAGGCTGTTGAACCAGTGCATTTATCTTCACATTCAGCATTGGCACCATGATTAAGAAGCAGTTCAATTATTTCTTTATTACAATCATGCATAACTAAAGTAATTCTTGAGAAAGTTACAAGCCATCAATCTATTTCACAGTTTTACCTGCACGATATAATGGTGTCCATTTATGTAATCCGACTTCTCTATTCATCTCAGTATCTCTATTTTCATTCACGTTTCTAACTATAACAGTAATTGTATCGAAATTTTTACTATCGATTGCATGATGTAATACCGGTGCACCTAGAAAAAAAAGCCCAATAGATATGCCTACATATGTTTCATTTGATTTTTGTTTTACCATTTTGATCGGCACTGTAAACATTTGCGCCATTTTCAATAAGCATCGTACATGCTTTAAAAAATCCTGTACTGGCTGCACACATTAGTCTGTATTTTACGTATAAAAATGAATTCAACGATCATATATATAAGAAGAATGTAATTGACATACGGCGTTTTACCACTACCAATCGTACTATTCACATTTGCACCAGCTTTGATCAATAATTCAATTTTTCTATAATCGAACAATATTTATTCCACGATAAAAAAAAAGAAATTTTCCTTATTAATATTTACCCAATATCAAATTTAGTACATGCATGCATTAAAGGCAAATTTCCATCTTTATCTGGACGTTCCAATAGAGGATGATCTGGACCTCTGAGATAAATAAATTGAAATAGCTTACTATTTTGCTTTTTCTTCAATAACAAAATTAGAAAAAGAAATATACAATGTTCGAAGTAATTTTTCTAAATGTTCTTTTCCAGGCACAATAATAGCTTTGTAAACTGTCTCTGAAGTCATTGGTTCTGGCGTTGTTCCTGTTTGTAATATAGGTGACCATTCAGTACGTTCACCACCATTATTTTCTGATTTACATTGTATTCGAAATTCGTACTGAGTATTGGGTTTGAGATTTTCAACTATATGTGACATAGCCGATCCACTATAATTATATTTATCAACAAGAAACCAAAGAGAACAAATGAAAAAAGAACATTTATTTGACATACGTATAGATACTTGCCCAAGCTGTTCCAAGTCTTTTCTCACGTCCATGTAAAAATATTAGAGAGCCTGATCGTGCTGTACCATATTCATCGAATAATTGTCTATTTTCTGGTCGACTTTTATCTTGAACTAGCACGTTTTCCCATTGAATTTCAATCGAATGATGAGTTGCATTTACTAACACTGGAGCCAATGGTTTCTCTAGACGCTCGTCTGGTAAAGAACAAAGTTCATATGCAATAAAGAGAAAAAGAACTCGATATACAAGTTTTTACTCATGTTGATATCCTTGTTTTGACGTATTTTATGATAGATTTTTTTAAAAAACAAAGTTAAGAAGCTTGCTTGTTCTCTTTTGTATATCTTTAGGTGCGTTGTTTGATGTCGTCGTCATCATAACGTGCCATTACATAAAAGAAAAAACAACTTAATGTAAAAGTGAATTGAATACTATGGTAAAAAAGAGACGAAACAATAAACGCGCTCGGTCTTTTATTTTCTTGAATTGAAATCGATTTCTCCCCTTAGTTCCGTTATTCAAAATGATATTTATCCATTCGGAAACTTGTTTCGAAGAACATTACATATTTATAGATGTTATTGATGAGTACCTGCTGTTCGATCGTTCGTTTTTACTGAGAGAAAAGGGAGAGAGAAAGAGAAAGTCATAAACAACATAGTATACACTCAAAATAATGTCACAATCATTTTCATGCCTACATAATAGTGGATTGCATGACAACATACTATATGACGTCGTTTTATATTCTTCAATATAAGAAAAGGTTATCTGAGTAGCTTTGTTTCTTTTGATTACTAATAAATGAATTTTTTCAAAAGATGAAAGAAAATCGATTACTCAATATTTTCTATCTGATTTCTAATCAGTCAGAAAGTACTTCAACTAAGTATTTCTCAACTGTTACACAAATAAAAAATGAAGAATTTTTGTGTTCTATAATGATACTCATTTATTTTGTTTTTTGACTTTACCCAATCTACGGTTTCTTTTTACGTAATCATTAAAATGAGTTTGCCAGGTCTTTTCAAATCATAATTACTTTCATACTATCAGACTCATTATCATTTCGATATGATTGCGTGCTATGCAACCTATCTTCTATGAACTTAATACGAAATGATGAAGGCGTAAGAGAAAGATGTTGATATCTAATAAAGTTATCGTGTCGTCAATGGTATGATGCGAAAAAGCAGATAGGAAAAATGTCGAAAACGAAAATGTGAGATGAAGATAAACATTTAAGATTGAAGCTGGAGTCGAGGGAGATGTGTAGTTCAATTCACTCTCATCTTCAACATTTCTATCTTTCGACATCTGTACTTTAGATATTTTACCCATTCTCATCATTTAACGGTGTAAGACAATAGTTATGAGCAGATTTATTGTTACCTGAAACTTGTTTATATTATTTTTCATCAGCTATTCTTAATCAATATACTAGACATGCAAGAAAATAGTATTGCTCGTTTGAACTGTGAGAATTCCGATGCAAGTGTTTTCTTTCATTTTAACACGAATGAATAAGAGCTCGATCGATACAATGGTAAAAAATAATATACTAGGTAAAAAGATATTGTTTCCGGTACACTATTCAAGTTAAGGCAATGAGATTAAATTTTATTCCAATCGGTTTTTGTCAAGCACAAATATATGATCAAAGAAAGTAATATCGAGTGTTATTTTAAATTATCCGTTTTCGGCAAACTTCATTAAAAATTTCATTGAGGTGCATTTAACAAATAAACAAAAGTCCTTGATGCAGATTCTAAAGAATGCCACTACTTGTCTTGTTTTCTAAATGCTTTGAATGTATTTGTCAGTATTGGTATTAATTCATGTCCTGAGTTTTTCTTGAAAATAAAACGATTGTGCTCTACATCTGAACGATAATATTTTGAGTTCTAATTAAAGTCATAGAAACAAAACAAAAGCATGGCAAAACTAAGTTCTATAGCACGCTGGTAATCAAAATCGATTGTACTGAACACACAAAAATAGACAGTAGATCGTTACGGTGAATGCTGGAAATATTCTGGATTAATTTTCCTTTTGATTTGACACTGCAATTGAATGTCATAGAGACGTCATTCTTCTTTTGTCAGTCAGAATGAACTCGATAGTCTAAAAACTAATAGAATTACTGTGATAGAATAATATCTATTGCAAAAGGCTTTGATCAATATTTCCATAGAATCGGTCATTATTTTTTATATCTTATCACATTTATTTCAATTCTTCTACTATCTCGTTACTTCCGCTAGTTTCAATCATCTGACATGTACAGCTATTCGTTATAAGAAATAGTTTTGTGTGTTATCGAAATAATCGGTCTCGCACGTACGAAAATGAACAGTAGAAAATTCAATTAAAATATTTCATTTTCAAAAGTGGAGCTAGAATTATAATGGGAAACAAAGCACATTTAGATAAATATAAAGACGCAGACTTTTTTGCCTGATTCCAAATCATATGGCTTGGTAGATGACTCGAAAACAATTCTATTTCAAAATGAAATTTATTGCTCGTGATGCTCTGACGTTAGAAATAGACTTTATTCTTATGCCTATAAGAGAAATCAGGGGAAAATATTGACATTAAACGAAAACAAATAATCGTTACTTTTAATAATTTTGAAACATGCAAAGAACTCGTTTGCTCTGTTGTAGATCAACTGTGTCACATCCCTATATTTTTACAATTCACATTAGATGAATAAATACATCATCAATCTAATTAGTTCTGAACTAGTGCATCTACTTTCACAAACGTTATCAATCAAAGTTCGTCGTCAATTTTTGCAGTACAGGCTTTATTGTTTCTAACGAAAATACAGCGTGAAGCTCGTGAAACATGCGACCACAGAGCTATATCAAAAATAAAAATAATATTCAACTTTGCACTGCATGACAACTACTCATGTAATAACACTAAAGTAAATGAAAGAAAATAATGCCTGTCATCCGAAATTTCTACCATTTATAGAAACAAAAACAGCGTTATTTGATTTTCAATTATCATTGAAAGGAAAATGTAATCTTGTTTTTGATATTTTACGATGCTTGTATTTTGCTCTAGTCTATTAAAGATCAAATTTTAATTGTTAGCTCCACATTTCATTTTTAAACAGACTGTATTAACAAGACCGTTTCTTATATGGGTGGAGTGTAGTTGTAGGTAGATTGAACAAGCATAGAACTCGGGTGTCTCATGAGAACTTTAGAGAAAATCGACATTGTGTATGCACTGAGTATATTAATGATATGAGACGTACTTGCCAGATGTCTAGATTTTTTAAAATTTAATTGATAATTAAAAATTTAATTAAAAAAACCTACGAAAAAACTAAACAATAACTGATATACAACAGTCGTTTCTTTTTGTTTATTATAAACTAGCATATCAAACGATTATTTCTGAGCTGGTATATGTCATGAGAATTCAGTGTCTGATCTAGGATTTTCAAAGGGGTACGATTGTCCCACCAAGCGCTCATCCCTAAATCCTCCAGTGTCAAAAATATTAGAAAAAAATACACTCGTTGTCCAGATTCCAATTATATTTTGATAAGAGAATCACAAGAAAAGTGAGAAGACAAGACGAAAAACGTGCATGATCATACTATGTATGCATTCGCTTGAGAACACATTTGTCGACATGATTTGATTGGTTGTAACGCATCATTTTCATTTGTTCGATTAAGGCATAGGTGATTGCTTTCGAATTCGATCATCGATTTGAATGACATGAATATGTTTGAGTATTATTCCAAAATCTATATACAAAGAGAGCAGACATAAAATGCTTCAAATAGTCGATGATGCTCAAGTCTGATGTTGTCAAATGAGTGCTAAAGACGACGAAGACGATTGTCATATTGATCTCATATTTCGAACATTATTTTCTGACAGATCTCATCAAGTTTCTTTTGACTTGTCTCATGAAGTCTGATGTTTTCGGATCGATAAATATAATTAAATCATGTAGAAGATAAAATTTCATTCTAAAATGATTTTATTTTTCTCTCTTCAAAAGAAGTTTTATCATCATTTCTCTCGACAAATACTCAACGATGTACTGCATCATATTTGATAGTAGCAGATTAATGTTATTTTTTTGTATATTCAATCCAAGAAAACATAGGCCTGATGTACATCATTTTGTTTATTTCTATGCTTAATAGAGAAAAGTGAGGAACTGCCAATGCCACATCTTCTCATCAGAGTTATTCGAACTGTAGAAAAACTAACGATTAATAAAATGAATCCAGTTACAACAATGGACACACGTTCTCAATTGTAGAATATGATCTCTATAGATTATGAATGCATCTAACAAATGTCAACAAATTCAGTAGTATGAAATAGACGTTTGTCTCATGTGAATATAATAAAGAATAATAAAATTTTCAACCATGATTGATCGTATCATCATTAAATTTCAATTTATAGAGAGTAAATAATAGTATTTTAATCCGTTGATTTATTTCTTTTTTTCTTGAGTAAAGAAGTCCAACAATAATGAGAGATATTTGGACAATAAAATCTTCCACATTTATAAATAAAAGACTCTAGCGGATTGAAACCGTCAAATACTCTCTTAATCAAAATTTCTTATTTTTCACACTCTTAATAGTTTCTGATTTGCACACAAAATTCCGTAATCTAAGCTTTCTACTCTCGGCCGAACTATACGTTAACAGTTTTTGAAATGTTTTCTTCGAAATTCCAAAACTTATTCCCGAAAATTAGAAAGCGAAACGCATTATTAGATGTCGTAAAAATTCCTAAATTCTAAAAAAAGAAAATTTGGATTTTTAATGTTGAAATACATGTTGAAATTCTCTCGAAAAATGAATGTCATGCATCATATTGATCAAACTGCATAAGATATACCGAAAAAACTAGATTTTATACCCTTATATCAGTTCGTCAGCAAAAATCGTGTTCATGCTTTTGCGAAAATACCTCTCTATTTTGAATGCTGTGTCAAGACATTTTCATTGAAGGGGCAAAAGTAACTTTTCTTTTAATCGAAGGATTGATGTTTGTTATGGAATCGAAATTCACCTTATTATATGCATAGAAAGACATCCTTACTTTCATGAAACGTATTTTCTTTTTCTCGTGAGCTAGATGATACTACATTTAACATTCACGTAAGGCATGGTTCATTGTAAGACTTTTGAAGCTGACGAGACCGTTAATTACTATTGCAAAAATAAACAGCTTTGCAAGTTCGATTGCTATTAAAGTCTCATTTTTCTTTGAGCATGACATTGGTTTCTGGTTGATAATATAAATGCATGCAGATTTGAACGTTTCTTTAGTGATTATTTCTAACCGATTGACTTTTTATACTTCGGTTGACGTTTTCACGACATATTGGTGTGATGTTCCATTTGAGTTTCTACAGAAACTCGATTAAATACCGACGGGGGAGATATAGCAGATGTAGACGGTATAAGAGATAAATGGGATTTGGGGACAGAGATATTGTAGGTTGTGGTAGATGTAGGATTTATTGGAGTTAGAGGAGATATTGGAGATATATTCACATATCATCCGCATATTAACTATGTCTCCCTTAAAATGTGAATTGCTCGAATCTTTTTCGTACAAACACAGGTGCTCTTGAGGTTTCAAAGTTACTGAAACTGGCTCATTTGCTTTATGAAAATCATATGCTGTACTCTTCACAAGCAAAAAACAGGATCGATTTCGTCAACTTTACGTCGAGGCGGTTGCAGATCTCTACACACCTCGATTTTGAAGAGCTGTTTATGAGATATATACGAATCGATTTTATCCCCTGCCAAGGTAGACAAATCTTGAAGATTGGTCCCACCGAGGTTTCTCTCATCCTAGAATTTACCACATTTTCTCATACGTCTACTGAGTTTTTATCCGTATTCATCTAACTGCTTTTTTATGTTACTAAGTCTCATAAGGTCTCTTCCGAAAAAAGATGCGAATACCAAAGCCAAATTTACTGGAACCGTCTGAGGTTCCTGTCTTTATTAAACATAAAGCCACGGATGTGATTGCAAGAACATCTTAAGATGGCCGAAGTAAAAGCGTTTTGTACTTCTTCTAATATTTTGATTGCCAATCACTCAGATATTTAGCTGAGAACCTCCACGCCGCACCCAAGCGTTTCTGACACTTGAAAATCAATAAATCGATATTACCCAAAATTTTGGTCACGCTAAACAAACGGACGAAATCTGAAATCATGAAAGAAAAATAGCGCCCCCTCATCTACGCTTCCGTAAAACCCCTTTTCAATTATCGAACAGTAGTACACCCAATAAATACCAGGATTGGAGACACAAACTCAGAACAGAAAGACCTACCAACACATCCATAATCAAAAGGTTAACTTTCGTCAATAATAACCAAACCAAGAAACAACTACACTGCAAACGAATCTCGCACATTCACTGAACGAACAAAATCGAACTTCCGATAGCCAAAACAGTCATGCTCCAACCTCAATGAGTTTAACGATGAGTGTTTCGGTGTTAATGAGTTAATTCCCCTTTCGCCACACTCTCATCTTAGGGGACGGCTGCTATGCAATGACGCCTCCTTATACCTATCGCTGCACCCACATCAAGCGAGACGTGTTTTATGCGTGGACGAACCCTGTGTTTGTTTTAAGAAGAGTCTGTTCCAACATGGCATTCCACATTATGCATTGCCGGGTTCCCGATAGTTTTGGTATCCAATTGTTCTCTGTTTCGTGATGGTGATGTTTATTTTTACGGTTTCCGTGAATTCATCGCCGGAGCTTACCCTTTTTGTTGATGACACGTGACATTGAACTGGAATAGATTTTTCATGTGTCTGCTTAGCTTTCAGGAGGATAGGTAAGCGGTAATTGAATAGTGTTAAGAGTCCGAAATCGATGGCGATACACAATTGCGCTATGAAAATCATCAGATGTTTATTCCTGTATTCCTCTGAATAGAAGCTACTCTACCCTAGATCACCTGTTGGCTGCTCGTGTTTCACTGTATCTCTTTATTTTCCTCCTATATCCTTATATCTTCCTATATATCCTTGAATCTTCCTAAATCTCCCCGTATCTCCCAATATCCCCCTAAATCTCCAATATGTCGAATATCTCAAATATCTCCTTTATCTCCAATAGCTTTCATAACTCGTATAACTCCTACATCCAACTCCCCCCCCCCAACATCTACAGTACTACATCCCCCAAAATCTACAATACCTCTGTCCTCATATCCCATATATCTCTTATACCGTCTACATCAACTATATCTCCCCCATCGGTACTTAATTGAGTTTCTGGAGAAACTCAAATGGAACATCATATGGACACACTCTACCGTGTGGTCTATGAAAGATGCAGTTTGTTTCTTTTCTGAAATCTGAGTAGTTATCTGAAATCGAACCGTGAAGAAAGAAGTGAATTAACGTAGATCATTACTTATTAACTATTTCAATGGACATTAGAGATATTCTAACTACTATTGGTTTAACATTAGTTTTTGCCCTGAGAAAAAAAAAGTACTAAATATTAGAAAAGACCTTCATAACTAAATTGATAGTATGAATGACACCGAATTTTACCAATAATGTGGTGTTTCAATTTTTCCTAAAGCCTACTTCGTTCACATTATTTTTAGTGTTTAAATATTTTTTTTATAGATTATATAGAAGGAATATAAAATCAGATGGGATAGAAACTTCGAAGTTCGAACTGCGTACGAATACATTTGTTAAAGGTCGTCACAACAGACATACATCCTTAGAATATCAAACACCGTGCATATGCCCTCCATGTGACGACAATCTGTAAAGCTCCATCACGTTTCTCATTTTCGATCCCGCAGGAATTACACTAACCACTTTTCTTGTTTGTATAAAAATGATTTGCACATTTGCAATTGAATTTATTCAACAGAAAATGCTGTGAAGAAAAATGAGACATTGATATTTGAAATAGTTTTCATTCTATTTTATTAGATTTCGACGCGAAAATTAGCTTTTGATCTAGCCGCCCATTGTAATTTTTGTTCGATATCACGAGATAAACTACAATTCTGCAGCCAAATTTGTCGCAACGAATTATTTCGTTTAATTATGTCATTGAGATAGGCAAAACTTGAATCACTAATCGATTTGTTTTTAGAAAGATATAAAATTTGAAGAGTTCGATTACTAGTACATAGTGTATCGGCTAAATATTGAACACCTTGATCTGTAATATTATTCAAAACAAGTCCTAATGATATTAATGATTGATTTCTCTGAAGCATTTGAGCCAGATCTCGTATTCCATGATCAGTAATGCTATTTGAACCCAGACCAAGTGTTGTTAGATTGGCATTATTCCTAACCAAAACTTTTGATAAATGACTAATTCCTAAATCAGACAGATGGTTATTATAGAGTATTAACGTTTCCAAAGTTTTATTGTTATTTAATGCATCAGCGATTTTTCTTGCACCTTCTGATGTTATCTTGTTAGTTTCTAATGAAAGCTTTTTACATTGTTTATTGATAATGGCTTGATGTACAACAATATCCATATCTTGATCAGTTAGGTTTTGTCCATTTAAATTGATGTCGGAATGTATGGGACATTTCGTAATGAGATCTTCAAGTTTTCTATTGTGATACGTATTTGTTATCGGTTCAATTGACGGAGTTGAATGTATCGTAGGTGAACATGTAATAAAAGGGAATGGAGGCTCAATTTCTTTAATTTGAATAATCTGGAGACCCTCGTCAGAATCCAGTTGACCAACAACCTCAAACTGTCTAGCTGCAATAAGTAAAACTTCGTTTTCACTTGGGAACATCGAATGCTTATGAATATCTTTTCCACTATTACACTCGATTGCGAATAATGTTCTTTTACCTGTCTTGCCGAAGAAACTTTTATTTTTTAAAACTTCAATACAATTTGTACATGATGAAAATCCCCACCAAACAAACTTTTTATCTTTAGGATAATCATCTTTTAAATCCATTTTTATACCTCGAAAAATAGTTTTACCAACAATCGATGGAACTTTTGAAAGAGAATGAATAAATAATCGAAGATAGAAAAACCATGGTACTAATGCTTGACGATTTTCAGAACGAAGGTTATTATTGAGAATCATATAAAAGGAATTATCTCTTGGTGACCATTCCATCGAATAAAGCATTATGGAAGCTGACTCATCCGGTGTAAGATTATCTTCTGGATTAGTACAGTTTTGTTGAACAATATAAATCATTTGATCAAGTTCAGGAACGATCGATATCAACGGTTCGACAGCTTTCTCCAATGTAACAAGATTACAATTTTCGAAACCTTTTATTGGAGGTAACATTCGTCTCGGTTCATGAATCATGTCCGAGAATCGAGTATTGTGTTGTTCGGTCATTTGATCTAACTGATTGGGATTCATTTTTAGTCAATCTAAACAGAAAATTCAAAGCTTTAGATTTTTTTCTATTAAACAAATCTAATAATTGATCGAACGACAGGATTTGAGATTTTTTTCTTTTACCAATTGAAATGTTTTTTACTTCCTTTGAAATATTTTGTTTCGACATGTCATGATGTGATTATATTTCTTTTATTTTTGTTTCTATGAGACTGCAAAAAGCACTGTTGCAATTTTATTTGAGTTATAACTTCTACTATGGATTCAATTCATGAAATGTCTATTAAAGTAAGATGTCGCCTATTTCAATGATTTCTTTCACCACGTGGATCGCTCAAAAATATTCTGAGTTTGACTGGCTGATTGACTGCACTTTCGACTGAAAAAGTCTGTCATTATTGTCAGAACATAGTAGTGTTGATCTTTGTTTCATAGCGTCATCTATCTATTGAAATCATATACAAAACTTTCTGTCATATTCTTTAAAGAGTAATGCACGCATGCTAATTATCTCTTTTGCACATGTAATGAGTTTGATTAGTGAGAAATTACAAAAAGACTTTAATATCGATCAGTAGAAAAGTTCCTTTTTGCAGAAAAAGAGGCTAATGATAATACAACATAGATGAACAGACTTGCGACAATAGCAAAATTTGATCATGCTTGAGGACACTCTATTGAAAATACTCGTTAGACTCAATGAATACAGGTGAACATTGAGGGTATAGATATTGGGGTGTGGGTGTGAATCAAACTAATATGTATCGTAGAAATAGTACTGATTAATTTCATATAAAATGGTTTGAAATTTCCAAAATAAGACTCACTTGATAGAAAGTTTGGTAATTGATAACACCTGATATTTGAAATTTTTCGAGCTCAACTTTCTTTCAGACGCTGTGCACGGTGAGGATTGATATGAATTTCATAACTGGATCTGCTAAAAAATCAACAGAAACGCCTGGTGCTCTCTCGATTACAATCAATGAGCTTCATGAACTTGAACATCATCAGCTAACTTATAGAAAAGCTCTGCACTTAGCTACACTTGTTTTTGACACTTTATTTTTAAGTTTCATCAACTATTTTTCGCCCTCAAAGGCAACGATCGACTTGGTCAAGTTGCAATTAATTATTGTACTGCCTCTCCTAACCTTTTATACTTAGTGAATCTGGATCAATAAAAAGACTGTGTTACTTTATTTATAGTCCTACTGGCCGATTCAGAATCGAATATTTTTTTGTTTTTACCGAGAAATAAAAGTTTGATGTGAATACTGCTACCTAAAACGAAATCGAGTTTTTCGAAAAACACAAAAAACTGGGTTAATTTCAATATGGGACTGTAAAATTATGAGTATTGAGGAAAACTCACCGATTTATTAGTTACTGAAACTGAGATAGACAAGAAGTTCTGTCATTCTATGATATACAAATCTTGAGTCTACAATCACAGAGTGTAACAACTGATAGAATTAGATGAAGTATTTGTTGCGTTCGCTTGACCTCTGCAGAATTGAAGATTTGTCGACAGCACACGACTCTCTTGTTCAACGAACACAAGAGAATCTGGCATATGAATTAATAAGTTTAACTAGGAGATCATTAAATACAAGAAGAAAACAGTATTAGTCAGATTTGAAATTTATATTTATTCGTATTTTGATTACCACTTCAAAAACAACCGGGTCCTAAAATTTTTCAATGACAGGGTTTTTAGATAATTCAA
The DNA here is from genome assembly GCA_900239685.1 of Rotaria macrura. NCBI lineage: Eukaryota > Metazoa > Rotifera > Eurotatoria > Philodinida > Philodinidae > Rotaria > Rotaria macrura. The sequence continues at coordinate 515 of OENT01001250.1, read as the reverse complement.
TTCTATCTTAAGTATGTCTTTCTGGGAATTTCTGACATTTATATAAAATAGTTCAACATTGATTATAAAAACGCATTTGATTATGTCGGCGCCACTTTTTTCTTACAATCAAAATTCAAGATTCAAGATGGATAACGTCGATGAACAATAATTGATGTGACGATCTATCGTATACATTAAGTTCCATATTTAATTCTATATCATACATTTATGAAATCAAACTGCCTATGCGAACATTTGTATCCGTCCGAAATCATATTTCCTGTTTTCCATAGTAAAAATGATTTGACAGCGTGCTAATAAAAATAATTTTAAGAAGCTTTCAACTACATTGTATCGCTATGATTGTTGATCCCTCTACTGATGAACATCGATTAGCTGAGTTAGAACCCGAATTTTAAAGTAGAGTCATAGTCCCTAATAACGACACGAGAATTTTCACTTCTCTTGTTTATCGTGGTACGCCTCTATTATACATCCGATCGAAAATATTATTTTATATGCAAGATCCTTAG
>OENT01001249.1:0-51094 GCA_900239685.1 Rotaria macrura | reverse complement strand
ATCGGAGCAAATTTGGTACATATTCGAATCTCAATAATTCCTATGACGTTCGAACGAGCATCAGATGATGTGTCGTTCTCGAGATCATCGCGACACAAAGTATGGATCTTGGATGCGTACGTTTAGTTAAAAAGAAAAAAAAAAACTCGCGCACGACTACATAAATGCTTATGCTTCGCATCGCTTTAAAAACTCGCGCACGACTACATAAATGCTTATGCTTCGCATCGCATTAATTATGCTTCGCATCGCATTAAAAACTCGCGCATGTCCACATAAATGTTGTGCTTCGCACCGCATTAATAAGAACTCCTTATTTTCAATCACCACCATGAAATGTGAACTTTAATCAAAGAGTCTCTAGTTACCGTTCAAGTGAATGGTGGTGTGATGTTAAGCATTTATTTGAAAAAATAAACGTTACTTAGACTGAGTAGCCGATTTGAACAGACAACCAGTATACATGAATTCAGGAAATTTTCACACAGCATCTTCCAAAGTTAAAGTTACTTTTCTCTATTTTTAGATATGAGTATAAATGATGCTGAGTTTACGCTGTATTCTGATTTTCGAAAATTGACAGTGTTTTCTGTATCTGTGTTTTTCAAAGAACACTTCATAGAGAACATTAAGCTTTTTTATTTTGAAAATGAACTTTTTCTCTCTGTTATATTTAATGATGAAAATAAAGAATTATTAACATCATCGGGCCCGACCCATGGCAGTATTCAAAAAGTTATTGTTCGTCTATTTAGATTTGATATGTGACAGAAACAATGAACCACTTTTATAGTACTTTGATATCTTCAAAAGTTATTCTTTGTCGTCTTTAGATTGAAATGATAGATGAATATGAGGAAAGCATTAGTTTCCTTGGCATACTTGCAAGTATGGATTTGGCTTTGTCAAACCGAGAGGTTGTATAAAGACTATTGGTAGATGGCATCGTGTATCACGTTGGGTAACATTCAAAAGTTCCTATTCTTCTTTATTAGAGAGTGAGTTGTTGCGTTTTTCGATAACCTTTAGTCGATTTCTAATCTTTTAGGGTTCGAATGTTCAGTAAATTCTTTCTCTGGGATTTTTCGGAAACCTCTTTTTCAGAGAGTATTCTAGTTAACTGGTTCTGTCAGAAATGGGGTATGTTGGGCTACCGCAGTAAAATCATCATCGATGAACTATGTAGTGATGTATTGTAATTCTCTTTGGCATCAAAAAACGAATGATCACAGAATACTGACACTACAGTTATCGATGATTGTAGAGGTGAATGTCAATGCACGCCTAATATCTCATGTCAGGTAGTTCTGTAATTGCTACTAATTCTTTGTTCAGTCATTGGCTTTCTTTTCTCGTACCATATAGACAAATGCAACGAACTACATACATCGCCATAACAACGACTTCAATCATATATTTTAACTCTTTAGCAATAATGAAGCGTACTGTCTCTTCAAGAGTTGGAAACGATTTTCGGAATCTATTTCATACGTTTTTTTTTCAGTCAATAAATCACCCTTGTTTGTTTCTTATTTTTCTAGTTATATTGAAATGTGAGACTATTTTCTTCTTTCGTTGCTATAAGCACGAATACAAGTATATTGTTTTTCAGATTCACACAAAATAGAATGTCTTCTTCAGAAAATGACGGTAGTTTTGATGAATCCGACTATTTTGACGATGATACGAATGATTATGGTGATTCTGCCGACGAGTGGGATCTTGAAAATGCCGGTGCTTTGCAGTCTTTAATTGATTCTTTCAAAAGTTTCGATCAACCAAGTGCATCAACTGCCCCGCAAATGAGATACTCATCATTGCAAACTATTCGACCTGCTTGCAAAGTTCCAAATGGTGAATTTTTCGAGGATAACAAAATTACGTCTATCTTCAATGATTCCATAAGGTCTTATATTGAAGCTTCACCAACTATGACGTCTATGATGGCACCATCGCCTTACTACTTATCAATTAATGCAGCACTCAATTCCTCCAGTAGGGATTCGTCAATGGTAGACACATTGTTCATAGGTAGAGTAGCTCATGGTACTCGTTGGCAAGAGCTCAAGCAGTTCTTTGTCGACCTTGGTTTCGATGTTGTTCGCGTTGATATCCATGATAGTAATGGAAAAGTAAATTTTTATTGATCTTCAAACTCTGTTATTCTTTTTATGTGTGCACTTTCATGTACATATTTTTATTAATGTAGAGTCACCGCTTTGGGTATGCATTTGCTCAATGTCGTTCCATCTTGATCGCCGAGGAGGTTCTATACGCTTTCGACCAAACTCGAGAAAAATTTATTTTCCATAACATACAATTGCGCATCAACCGTTGTGATAAAACCAAAAATCAAACAAAAAAGAGAGCGCACGTTCCGTTAGCAGATAAGGACACGTCTGCTATAGTCAACTTTCCTATTTCAGACGTGCATTACGGCACATTCATCGCAGGAGAAGCGATGAACAAAATTACAGATGACAAAACGAATAGTGCTTTTAGATTGATCGCTCATAAACTTTTCCATCCTGAACAAAATATCCGAAATTTATTGCGAATCAATCCAGAGAAGAAAACAATTTCAATTGTTTTGTCACATGAGGCATCGTACATTAGTGGTTTAAATACTGAAATCATATTCGAATGGAACTTTGGCGTGTGAGTGCCTACATCTAATTGAAGCATTAATAAATTTCTTACACTTTTTCCTTTTGCTTAGCTTGAAAGGTGAAAAAATCAGTCCAGTTTTAGTCAATGATTCAGTCATTGGTCTCCTTGTTGAAGTCAAACGGCCGCCGATTATTTTACATACTTGTTCATGTGATATGTATGACTCAGAGAATAGTGAACGTCTACCTGGAACTACGTGGATTGGTAATTCTAATGCATGGTTGTTTCAGTTAACTGGTCCCGAGGTTTCTACTGATTATGAAAAATTGTTTAAAATTCTTTGTCGCTACAACCTGTCATCCCGTCAATTCTTTGAATGTCATATCCTTGGTTTGATCTATCCGTTGAGTAGCGCTAGAAAAAACCTCCGACACTTGTACCTACTTTCGAATGACACATGGATGGACGCGAATCGTGAGAGTGTTAAGCATTTTTTAAAGAATAGGTGGCCACGATATCTATTTGAAACAAAATTTGAAATCATGAAACTAATTTCAAAACATATTATTACAATTCACGATCTCATTGTTGATGAGTTATTAGATACGATCTTGGCTCGATGTTCACTCAACACGTTGATTGCATGTGTTGGTAAGTGAATCGACTAGAAACATGTTGTTTGACAAAATTACATTTATTTTCTTGTAGATAAAATCGTTGAATTAGCTCCACGTTGGCTTCATGCCACATGTGACAGCGAAGATGACAACTATGAGGAAGATGAGCAAATGTATTACGTCACCGAAGCAGAAAATTTTTCAAGTGTGTTCGATAATTCTTTTCAGTCTGACATTCAGACGGCTCTCGGCAAAAAAATTAATGTGGTTCAAACGCAGCCTGTATCGTTAGCAAGCAGCATAAATCAGATGAGAGGAACTGCTTCAATGAATCTCGGCATTTTTACCCGCTTCCTTATATTAGCACTCAAGGAATTGCGTAAAAAACATGAACTCCATCGAACTAGTGGTGATCAAGTCTTTGTTACTAAGCATGAATTACATATTGTTAATGATAGGACAATTCTAATCCGAAAAATTTACGTTACACCATCAACTATTCTATATGAAGGTCCTTATCACGAAGCATCATGTCTTGTGACACGTCATTTTCAAGAAGAACAGGATAGATTTCTTCGTGTGTGTTTTCGTGATGAAAGTGAGTAAACAGGTATTTATAGTAACGAATGACGTCTTAGTCATGTTTGCTCTGTAGACTATCAGAAATTGCAAAATACGACTGCTTCTATGACCCCTTTGTACAACCGTATCAAAGCGATAATGATCAATGGGGTTGGTTTATGTGATCGACAGTACGACTTTCTAGCTTTCTCGAGTTCACAATTACGTGACCACTCTTTTTGGATGTTCTCGTCGAAGAATGATATTACAGCTGACACGATTCGTCATTGGATGGGGGAGTTCCAAAATATTCGACCAGTAGCTAAAATGGCAGCTCGTGTAAGTATTAATCAATCTATGAAGTGAAAGTTACTATTAGTGATGCATTTATTTTAGTTGGGTCAATCGTTTTCAATGACAAGGAAAGGATTAGAACTCAAAAGTTCTGAATTTACAGAAATATCTGATGTTTATTTGAACGAAACACGTTTTACCGACGGAATTGGGATAGTTGCGCCGTGGTTAGCAGAAAAACTATGCAAACAACTGAAAATAGATGATAGCAGTAGTCAGCCGTGTGCTTTTCAAATTCGCTTCGGTGGTTGGAAAGGTTATATCTAGTTGTTAGTTCTAATAAGATTTAAATGCTACACTATTTAGGGATGGTATGTTTGGATATTGCAAATCGAATAAATAATGACGTCGGTTTATATCTTCGACCGTCGATGAACAAATTCGATTCGAAAAATAAATCAATAGATGTTGTTCGTGTAGCATCCATGCCATCAGTAGGATTTTTGAATAGACAAATTATTTTATTACTATCATCTCTTGGTATTGATGATAAAATATTTCTCGACATGCAAAGGCAAATGCTTAATCAGTTGAGAATACTCACTATAAAGAATCATAAAACTTGCGAATTCTTAAATGAGTTTGGTGGATCTGCTGGGAATGGATATCATACATTTTTGCTCGAATACTTGAAAAGGTTCGATGAGCACATCGATCCATTTGCTCGGCAGCTACTAGTTGTTTTTCGAGCATTTTTTGTGAAAGAGCTGCGGACAAAAGCACGCATTATCGTGCCTAATAAAACTACTTGGTCTCTCTTTGGTGTGATCGATGAAACAAGGACGCTGCAATACGGGCAAGTTTTTATTCAAATTGAGCAAATAATAAGTCCTGGTGAAATCTCGTCGAGAATTATTACAGGACCTATAGTGGTAACCAGAAATCCATGTTTTCATCCAGGCAAGTAACATCATTGGGTATTTCATTTTTTGAGCGTTCGAATTTGTAGGCGATATCCGCCTTCTCGAAGCCATCGACGTTCCTGCTCTACGACAACTGAAAAATGTTATAGTATTTCCTATGCAGGGTCATCGATGTCATCCAGCAGAAATGTCAGGTGGAGATCTTGATGGTGATACATATTGGATTTCTGCTGAGCCAAAGTTCTTATTCAATAAAAATAGTGAGCCCCTCAACTATCATGATCAAGCAGAAACAGATGCGAACAAATTAGTGATGAGCGCAAATAAACCTTATAATATTAATGATGTATGCAACTTTTTTGCAGAATACATAGAAGCTGATAAGTATGCCTCATGTTGTCTCGTTGAGATAAAGATATCGATTGATTGTGTTCATCTCTAGTCTTGGTTTGATCGCAAATAGTCATCTAGCTTTCGCTGATCAATCTCCACTAAAAGCTAAATCAGCTGTATGTCTGAAATTGGCTGAGATGCACAGGTAAATAAAATATTTGTCATGGAAATCGTCATTTGTGATAGTTTTAAAATGCATTTTTCCCTGTTGGGATACTTTGTTCGAATATGTCACGATAAATAATGATTGCTTTAGTATTATTAGTGTTGACAATTTATGTTTCTCTTTTATTTTGAAAAAGTAGAGTAAAACCATATGAAGCGAACTCAAGCTTCCACAATTTAAAAGAGATTTTCTAATAGAAAAATGCAATATTGATAATATTGCATTACAGTCATCGATTTATGGTGAGGAGCCAAATTATCATTAGTCAACTTTGAGCATTGGTATTCAATTTCTCCGCTTACAATCTATTAAATACACAGTATTAGTCCTCATCCACCATGTTGGCGTTCTAATTTATCTGATTTTTATCCATAATCAGGAATGCGCACAATTTCACTTTAATTTCATTTATTTCGCTTTTTCAATAAAGTGCATGCAATTTTCTTAGGTTTAATCAGATATGATAAGTATGTACATTCTTCTTACTCAATTAAGTAGAAATACAGTGCTAATCCTATTCAGTATTGGTTCGAATTCTTGTCATAGTTTTTATCGTTTGCTTTTTCTAGTACAGCTGTTGATTTTGCGAAAAATGGTGTAAGTGCACCGCGGCTTACTCGAAGCCATCGTCCTGAAAATTATCCGCATTATATGGAAAACAATCACAGACCAAGTTATCATTCAGAAACAGTACTTGGCAAGCTGTATGACGAAGTTAAAGAATTTGAGAAGGATCTCAATAACGATGAAAAGATCGATTATTTTAACAGATTATCGCTCTTCTATGAAACATTAGTTATCAATGGATCGGATGCCTATATGCCAGCAGCAGACATAACAAAGAACGAATACGATTCAGAAATTAGAAGAGTTATGCGACAGTATGGCATCAAAAAGGAAGCGGAATTGGTATCGGGATACATTACTAAATTCACTACAAAGCAGTACGTAAAACAAACTAAAACTTTCGAAGTAAGGAATGAAATCAGTCATGCTGTCAAAGTAATACAGGAGAAGTAAGCATGAAAATGATCAAAGGCAGAAAATTGTTTTTCTTATTCTGCATTACTAGGTATTTACATATTTTCTACGAAGATTTCTTCCATGAAAATAACGACATACAGCAATCTGTGGATATTCCAACACAGTCGAACATATTGAAACGATTGACATGGAAAAACCAACTCAATTTCTTTGAACTGCACCATCAAACGATGGTAATGAATGATAGCGAAGTGACTAAAAAAGCTTCGGCATGGTTTCGGGTTACCTATAAATGGTTGAGCGACCAAATGAAACAGAGAAAGAAGATTAAAAACCGGAAGAAAAGAGGCAGAAAACAAAATGATCAGATTACTAAAGATCAAGAACGAAATCGACAACCAAAAGTGTTTCCAGGATTGCTTAGCTTTCCTTGGATTGTTTATCCAGTTTTGATGAAAATTTATGATAACAAAAAAGCAACTGAATAATGATAGAGGATCAATTCGAATCGCAACTATTGGTATTTTCCAATAGATATATTGATTATTTCTCTACATTTTACAAGCAATTTCATACTGGTGTTTTTCACTCAGCTCATATACACCATATATAAACATATTTCTTTTCTTATGTCCTATGCACGTATACATACCTAGACATATCTGTTTGCCATTTGTTCCTTTCAGTTCGTTTGCTAATTGGTCTTGCTTTCTTCTCTTCACAGTTCTATGACCAGTTAACGCCATTGATAATAAAAAAATTAACTTGCATTCCTCAAAATAAAACTACAACACTTAAAACAACAGCAAAATTCTTTTTATAGATTGCGATCCATTAAATAGATGTTCACTGATGAAGAATTTATTGGTTTAAGAATTTCCATCTAGATCCGTACAAGAACGCTAAGACTCTTTCAACCTTGTTCTTTGAAACATGATCAATGATGGCTATGCAATAATTATTGAACTTGGCTCTGTCCACTTTCTTTCACTCTATTGACTTTCCATTTCTGGTTTTCTTTTTTCACTCCGTCGATTGATTCCGAACTATTCATGTAATGCGGAACGAATCACATTCGAAAAGAGAAAAAGACAAAATCTTTTCGAGCAACGGAAATTACTAACTTCATCTCCTTATAAAGTCAATGATGAATATGTGCATCTAACATTGTCCACAGTAAGATTTACAACTGAATAGTGACATTGAGCTCTCTGACGATTCACACAACCCAACAGCACTCGTTTAGGTCGAAAACAATAATCATGAAAGAAATGAAATTAAATGCACCAACAGAGTCTTCTATGTGTCACGTGACAGAGAAGAGAATTTTCTTCACTAGTTTCATTCTTCAATACGTTCATAAGTAAATCATACTATAATTGTTGGGCGTCTAGCGTTCATTGATGGTTGTTTGGTTTTTATCCAACTAATGCAATTGATCAATATGATACTAATCCAATCTTTATTCATACTGATAACATTTTTTCATCGAAGTCATGAATAAGATCAAGCTTTTTTTTATTTTGATCAATGAAAAAGCATTGAACGCAATTGATAGAAATGTTAGTCATGCCAAAAGAAATTGATAGTCAAGGTCATATAGAACTAACGAATTGATATATAATACGAAGACTGAAATGCATAGAACTAACTGCATTGAATGATATGAGAGACGCAAAAACTGTAAACAAACATACGAAACATTACTCGTGTTTAGATTAAAACTCAAAAAGAGTTCAATCGTGTTATTACAACCTTCTTATCGGTTACCGGAGATTGTAAAGATCTTTTCTTCGAAAACGATGAGTACACAATATACATCTGGTGATATTTTTTATGAATCTTTCGAAATACTTATTAAGAAACAAAAGTTATGATTAGGTAAAAAAAACATTCATTAGTATTCAGAAAGAATCGATAGGGCTATCAAAGAAAACTTACTTCAAAACTCGACATTTCTTTTTCTTTCGAATCTCAATATCAAGATCGAACTTGAAATAAAGTAATCGATTCGGACTTTTTATATTGAAGAAGAAAAACCAACTATTTTTGGGTGAGCATGTCACCACAAATATTTTTTGCTAGATAAAGAATCTTGGTTTCAACTAATCGAATATTTTGGGATGCATTGTTGGAATGTAATAAGAGAGATGTTTTGACAAATGCACCAAGTCAAGATTGAGTTCTATTAAATTTATTCATTAAAAAGAATAGCTAACTAAGTTTTTTGCATTATTACCACAAAATGGTGCCGTTATGATTCGATTTTTGCACGGGATCAAGTTCGAGAGCTATGCTTGACAAGTAACCGAACTATTTCATTACTCAGATGTTTTTCTCATGTGACTTTCGATATTTTTCCATGCGTCGAATTATAGATGAAGAGCAAAAAGTAAAAAAGCGACTACCAAGATCATTGTATTTTTTTCAGCGGACATGTTATTAATCGAATCGGTTGCACAACCGTCATCATTGTAGCTTGTAAATATACATGAACACTTTTTTTTCTTAGTCTGCATCATTAAAAGTTCGGCAGTTGTAAAGCATTTATGGTAAAAGAATATTTAATCTTCGGACTACTTACCATTATTGATTGCCAGCCATCGAAGAGATACGTAGAAGCATGAGAAAACTATTTCATGTACTTGATATACTACGTCATTGAAAATTAGTTTACTATCTTTGTCATCAGCAAGTGAGACTATATTTTAAATAAAAATGTTTATTCTCGAATCTAATTATTATCAATCGTTTAAAAGTGAGTATCTCGTAGAACGATGCAGCCATTCGAATAGAACAGGTACATATCTAGGTGAAACTTGTTTAGAGGCTATCGATTATTGTATGAAGTAGGTTGTAAAACTTTCAGAATCGATGATTAATGCTGATGGTGATGATAACTATTCCTAATGAAACCTTTCAATAAAAAAAAGTTAGAAAATTCTATACCAGTTTTAATCGCTTTTATCAGTGATTACATAGAATTTACAAATCCTGTATAAAATTAACGAAATATATTATGATCAATTTTAAAGTATACATGAAATGTCACTTACCATTTATTTCTTGTGCGCTTTCTATCACACGCAGTGGATTACAAATTATAGAAGTACTTATTTTTTAAATGGAAAATTTTTCATATGTTAGTCAACAATCATGTAATGAATCTACCAAGATGTGTTCAATGATTTTATTTGCCAGTGTTTTCTTTTTGTAATACTCTATTAAATCTTTTCTTATTTAATCTTATTTCACTCACGATAAAAAGCCTTTAGCACTAACAACAGAATGAAGTTGTAATCATGACAGAAAAAATTCTTGCTCGATTTCATCGATAACTTAAATAAACAAAATCTTTATATCACATCGATTAATTAATGGCATCGAAGAGATATGCAAGCATTCTCTTATTTTAATAGACTATTCATCCACTTAACATGTATAATGCACATGATCAATTTATAACACATGATTGCAAGGGAGAGTGAAAAATAGCATGACGCATAGAGAACTGCTAGTTTTTCTCGTATCAATAATCTTTTTTCTTCTCTTATTGCCAGATTTACACATAATATAAATGCTGGTGAGATAGATATAGATAGCATAGATTCTTTCTAAGTCACAATTGAAAGAAATCTTTGTTTTTTTCAAACATGGCAAGCGAAGTGTATGTGTTGATTTGTAGCTAGCTATGCGTGAAAATATTTGTTCACTATTTTCCATAGGATGATTCATGATCCAAACGATCCAGAGTTTCAAGAAGCAATGAAATATTTAGCATTACCACAGGAAGAAAAAATTAAACTTCGATCTCAACCATTCGATGCTAAAAAATCATGCTGGGTACCAGATCCAAAAGAATCATTTATTGCTGCTGAAATCGAAGATACGAAAGGTGATCAAGTAACAGTAAAGACATCGAAAGGAGAAGTACGTATACGGTTGATCGGCAATTTTTCTCATCGATAGCTTCAATTCAATAACTATAGATCAGAACTGTTAAAAAAGATGATATTCAACAAATGAATCCGCCAAAATATTGTTGTTCTGACGATATGACCGAGCTAACCTATTTGAATGATGCATCAGTTCTAGCTACGTTACGTGATCGCTATTCACGATGGCTTATCTATGTAAGTATTTTCGATTATTGTAATATAAGATTGGTAAGTTTCAATTTTATTTTAGACATATTCGGGTCTATTTTGTGTTGTGATTAATCCATACAAGCGTTTACCAATTTATACGATGAAAGTTGTTCTTGCTTATCGTGGTAAAAAACGCACTGAAGTTGCACCACATCTGTATGCTATATCTGACAATGCTTATTCAAATATGCTTCGAGGTAAATATCTTAATCTAAACAAACTTCATCGCATCTCATACGAGTAGAAGTAGAAAGAAATATAATCGTCACTTGGAAATCGTTTCATGCATAGATATAAACCATCTGTTAAGATCACAGACATGAATTTCATAAGAATATTAATTGCATACCCAACAATAATATCATTTGAAATGCAAAGGAGGAAAGACATTAATAACAACACATGTAATATGATAATGAAACGATGAAACATTTAAAGTGATCATTAAATATCCTACGATGTTTTATATTCACATGATATCCAGAGGACATAAACACAGTGGGATAATCTAATGAAGTCAAGTGTTCTCCCTACAAGGCTCTATAAATGTCAAATCGGTTGAAATACGAACAACAAATTAACAACACAGTATGCTAATTATGCAAAAATCGATTTATTTATTCAGCTCATTATTTCGTCGTTTTCATCGGATAAGCATAATTCAGAAAGTATCGAGTTTTATTGAAATGAATATTGTGATGAATGCTTCATGAAAGAATAGGAAATACATACTTAAATTTCTTTCAGGTATCTTTACAAGATACTAGTGTTTTGATCTATCAGAATTCAGTTGTCGAAACTGGTTTAGAAATGCTTAAAGTACCTTGGAGCGATGTCTCCTGCTTATTCTCATTCACTTGTACATGAAATTAAAAGGATTACAAACATTTTATAATATAGATGGTATCTTACTCTATTCATAGCTATTCTTGAGAAATATATCTATCTAAGAATCGGAGAAAGAAACAAGTAAAATAGAAGATAGTTTTCGAGAATGACTACAAATCAAATATATTGTAAAAGAAAAAAATTAACCTTGCCAATTAAGATACCTAGACAGCATTCCAGATGTTGGACGCTTCAACATGTTAGTAATGCATTTATTTAAATTGTCTTCGTATCTGGTTGAAAAACAGATCATACTGACTTTTTATGATGCATGACTTCAAATACATTGACAAATTTTCAATTAGATACCGTGTTCAAGCATGGCCATCCTCGTTTGACATAATATGTAGAACAGTGAATATTCAAAAAAAATCTAATCCATGAACTTGTTAAAAAAGTTGTTTCAAATCTGCAATACGCAGATGTTATTCGGGCATTGATGAAATCAGTTGCTGAATTTTGGTACTATAATAAATAAATTTCACGTTCGACAATGTGATTCATTACGAAACAACACAAACAATAATTATCTCTTTATTAGAAGAGTATATCAAAATATGCAAATCTCTTAAGAATTTTCGAGATCTATTTTTCAAGGCCATGACACTTTAATCTGATTATACAGAATATCTATTGAAAATCTTATTTAGATCGTGATAATCAATCGATGTTGATAACAGGTGAGTCCGGTGCTGGTAAAACTGAAAATACAAAAAAAGTCATTCAATATTTTGCTTTGGTCGCTGCCGCTGGTACGAAGAAAGAAGAAGGGAAGGTAAACAAATTTAACTGAAAACCGCATCTTTCTATAATTGTTTTCATCATAAACACGTAGAAAACAATGACTCTGGAAGATCAAATCGTTTCAGCTAGTAAGGAAGAGCCATGTGATCCTTTTGATTGTCATCTATACCTACTTATTTTCTTTAGATCCTGTATTAGAAGCTTATGGTAATGCAAAAACAACTCGAAATAACAATTCATCTCGATTTGTTAGTATACTATGAGTATTCTCTTCAGCGTGTATGCTAATGTTTTCTTTTAGGGTAAATTCATTCGTATTCATTTTGGAAATACGGGAAAAATTGCCGGAGCCGATATTGAAGTTTATCTATTGGAAAAATCTCGAGTTATTTTTCAGGTCAGTAACTTCATACGTGAAACAAAATGATTTTTAACTTTTTTCACATACTTATAAATCAGTAAGGAAAATTATTGAAACGATGACTTAGGGAATTTAACTAGCGTCATGCTCATGTATTCTGTTTATAGAGGCTGATTGAAAAATTGACACGGTCATACTTTCATTCTTTAGTCAGTTCTTCTGAGAAGTTAAGGATGATTAGTGAAAAAGCGGAATTCAAATTCTTATTCCGAGGTTTCCCCGTGGATTTTGTTTTCAAAATGACTTACAAACGTTTTAGAAATTTTCCATACCAAGATTTAGCCAAAGTAGAAATCACAACCATTGGAAGATATAAGAACACAATGAAAGATCGAGCATTGGTAAATGGATATACTAAAACTCTTAACTTTTGTATTAGCATGTACTAGGCAATAATGCCTTTGGCTCTATTAAAATAGCGGGCTAGATTTCTTTTGCATTTCAGGAAACAAGAGTCATTGTACAAAAATCATCGTGTAACACAGTAAATAGATATAGATGTATGTATACTGGTAAAATGCTGAACGTATACTAAACGAAAATGAAGAAGTCCACTTGTAGCTTTATGCTTTCAAACATCTGTAGATCCATTTAATCAGTTGAAAACTAAACAAACTTTGTGGTTGTTAGCTTTTCGATCTTTGTTCATATGATCGTGTAGACTCAACATGAAGTACTTGTTTTACTTTTGGACAATTGAGTAGACAGATAATAACTATGTAGATCTTATTTAGATTGTACTAATTGTTTTTCTTGTGTTTCTTTTTAGCAACCAGGTAAGATTTTATCTATTTCGTGATTATTTATCATTGATAAACTTTGTAGCTGAACGTAACTATCATATATTCTATCAACTGTGTTCAAATGCTTTTCCCGATTATCACAGTATATTCTTTAATTTTTCTTGTGCTATTTAATAGATCGATTGTCTATTTGTTTAGAGATATGCCTTATTGATACTGATCCATCGAAATACTTCTATGTTGCTCAGGGCATGCTTACGATTGATAATGTCGATGATGCTGAAGAAATGCGTCTTACCGATGAAGCTTTCGATATTTTGGGTTTTACTAAGGTTAAATATGGATAGGAAATGTTCTAAGTAGTTTATAGCAAACAGAGTCTTTGTTTTCAGGACGAAAAGATAAATTTATTCAAATGTACATCAGCTATTATGCATTTTGGTAATTCTCAATGGAAACAAAGACCACGAGAAGAACAAGCTGAAGCTGAAGGTACAGAAGACTGTGAAAAAGTCGCACATTTGCTTGGTGTGGAAGCAGCTGATTTGATTAAAGGGCTACTCAAACCTCGTATTAAGGTTTGTTTTTATGAAAGTTTTATTCTTTTGTTTTAATAAACATTAACTATAGGTTGGAAATGATTATGTGAATAAAGGTCAAAATAAAGATCAAGTAATTAATTCAATAGGTGCTCTATCAAAAGCAGTAAGTTAAAAAAAAAAGAACTAAATGATGAATAGAAAAGTATATTTCATATATTAGATTTACTATCGCATATTTTGTTGGTTGGTTGAACGTGTTAATGTAACACTCGATATCAAAGCTAAACGACAATATTTCATCGGTGTACTTGATATAGCTGGTTTTGAAATCTTTGACGTAAACCATTCGAAATAGTCAAATTTGAAATAAAACGTACTTGTTTTTCTTCTTGTTAAGTATAATGGTTTCGAACAACTATGTATTAATTATACAAATGAACGTCTTCAACAATTTTTCAATCATCACATGTTTGTGTTAGAACAGGAAGAATATAAAAAAGAAGACATACACTGGGAATTTATTGATTTTGGAATGGATTTACAAGCTTGTATCGATCTTATTGAAAAGGTTAGAAATACTTTTCTTTTTTTTATTAACAACGCCTGCATTGAATTTTCTTCTAGCCGATGGGAATCTTGTCTATTCTCGAAGAAGAATGTATTGTACCTAAAGCTAGTGATAAGACGTTTGTTGAAAAACTCTATAACAATCATTTGGGTAAACATCCACAATTTGGTAAACCAAAGCCTGGTAAAGGCAAAGTTGAAGCAAACTTTGAAATTCACCATTATGCCGGCACGGTTCCTTATTCGGCAGCATCATGGCTGGAGAAAAATAAAGATCCAATCAATGCAACTGTGTATGAAATATATGAATGAAAAGAATAGACACACACAACTTTTGATCTTGATTCTCATAAATATTCTTTTGATTTAAGTGCTGGTCTTTTTGCAAAATCGAAGAATGTTTTACTAAGTCATTTGTTTGCTGATGCCGTAGAAGATGATAGCACCAGTAGTAAAGCAGCTGGTGGAAAAAAGAAAGGTGGTGGCAGTATGCAAACTATTTCTGCAACGCATCGCGTAAGTTATTGTTGATATTTATAAAAATGATCATGTTATTTATCTCTATGATATGTTTCATTAGGAACAATTAAATAAGTTGATGAATAATTTAAAACAAACACATCCACATTTTGTTCGTTGTATTATTCCGAATGAAATCAAAACTGGTGGTGTTCTTGATGCACATTTAGTTATGCATCAATTAACATGCAACGGTGTACTCGAAGGCATTCGTATATGTCGTAAAGGTTTTCCGAATCGAATGATATATTCTGAATTTAAACAACGTTATTCTATCTTGGCACCAAATGCTATACCGAAAGGTTTTGTTGACGCAAAAAAAGCAACAGAGAACATTCTTAAAGATGTTGCATTGAGTGAAGAATTGTATCGTTGTGGTACAACAAAAGTATTCTTCAAAGCAGGAACATTAGGTCAATTAGAAGATTTACGTGATGCAGCCCTATCGAAAATTGTAGCTTGCTTACAAGGACAAATACGTGGTTATCTAATGAGAAAAGAATATACGAAAATGTTAGATCAACGTTTAGCTTTATCCATTTTACAACGAAATTGTCGTAAATATTTGTCATTACGAAATTGGCCATGGTGGAAACTGTACACTAAGGTAAAACCACTTTTATCAGTTGCACGACAAGAAGAAGAAATGAAGAAACTCGAAGAAGAATTCAAAGCATTGAAAGAAGCTCTTGAAAAAGAAGAAAAATTACGAAAAGAAATGGAAGATAATAATGCAAAATTAATTCGAGGTTAATTTGAAAAATATATGAATAAATAATTTAAGTTTGTATTCGTTTACATTTCAGAAAAAAATGATTTATTTCAACAACTTGAATCTGAACGAGCTGGTGTATCAGAAGCTGAAGAACGTTTAACTCGATTAGGTAAATTGTTTTACTCATTGAACACGTTGTTTCAGATTCATCCGCTTTGTCGCATCATTCACAAGTTTTTCTATTGATATTCATCAGAGCACGTTAACTTATAGGATTCGATGAATTAAGATTTCGAGTTTTGTGCGTTTTGAAAATTTTCCCATCGCTTTCGATAGTGACTTTGATCTATGTATTACTTAGACAAGTCTAATAAGTGAAACTTTGCTACATCAATATGTTTGAAATTCTATTTTGAACTAAGCTTGTATGAGAAAACGAGGATTCCTTTTTGTAAGACTATTATCAACAGTTGTTTTATTTGACAGATTGTTTTTTGATCATACATAATTTTACGCATGAGTTTTTATTCTTATTTTGAAAGGAGATTTCTATGTAGCAGCAAGTAATTTGATAATAGAAATTTTCATGATAGAGTAACACTATGAATCAACGAAATGGAATTTATCAAAGAGTAGACTAACAATATACTCGACTAAATTCTATTATCACATCATTTGTTTTGCATTAAACAATACTATTCATTTAATTGTTAGTGAAACGACGTAGAAGAAGATTGCATTCTATCATAAGAATAGAAACGAATGATGGATGCTATAGTGAACTTTGTTTGTCGAATCACACGCTCATCAATGAAAAGAGATCATGAAAAATAGAAGAATTCGATATTTCTAATGAATAACTAGGAACAAAACATAGATGATTTTTTCGTTTTATGAAGAAAAAAATTGATTTGAAAACTTTACTAAGGTTACTGGAAACGTAAAATTTGTGTTCGACTTAAACGTAAAGATTCGAAAGAAAAAGACTTGTGGTTTAGTAGGCATGAATAAATAATCATAGCAAAAATTACATTCTAATATTCCCTGGTGTTGAATTCTAGATTTCGAAAAGAATCTTATGAGTTGATAAATTTAATGACTAAAAGATAATTTCAATTTTAACCATACACTTAAATCAATAAAAGAATAAATATTTTACAGCAGTCGAAATATCTTTTACGTTTGTTTCGTTTGTTATATATTGCAACAAACTTTGATTTTTTCATTGTATAGATTTTTCAATGAACTCAAGTAGTAATTTTATCTTGATGTTATAAATTCGATAGGAATAGATAGTTGTTGAAAAGAATTCTAATTTTATTCGAAGTCACATGTTTAACACTGTGGAGTTCATCAAGGAATGAATGAATAAAATCTCAAACAAATAATCAAAGTGGGGAAAATGCATGCGTATGAGTCGAAGCAACGAATTTGAAGTCAAATTTTCCCATCTTTTATTTTTTGCAATAATCTTAAATGATTTATTTTCAGTAACACAAAAGGCTGATCTTGAACAACAAATCAAAGATTTAGAAGAACGTTGTAGTCAAGAAGAAGAAGTTAATCAAGAAGTGAATAATAAACGAAAAAAGTTGGAATACGAAATCGACGGTCTAAAGAAAGATATCGATGATATACGTTTGAATCTACAGAAATCCGATAACGAATGTAAAACACGTGATAATCAGATTCATACATTACAAGATGAAATTGCACATCAAGATGAAACAATTGCAAAATTAACACGTGAACGTAAACGTCTTGAAGAACAAAATTCTAAAACAACCGAACAATTACAAAGTGAAGAAGATAAAGTCAATCATTTAAATAAATTGAAAGCAAAACTTGAACAAACACTTGATGAAGTAGAAGATAGTTTAGAACGTGAGAAAAGATCTCGTGGTGAGTTAGACAAAAGCAAACGAAAATTAGAAACAGAATTTAAAACATTGCAAAGTAATTTGGAAGAATTGCAAAAATCAAAACATGAATTAGAGGATCAATTGAAACGTAAGGATCAAGAAATGCAACAGATGAATGGACGTTTAGAAACCGAACAAGTACAAACAAGTAATCTTAATAAAAAAATTAAAGAACTACAAAATCGAATCGGAGAATACGAAGAAGAAATTGAAAATGAAAGACAACTACGAAATAAAACCGATAAACAACGAGCAGATTTAGCACGAACAGTGGACGAAATGAATGAACGATTAGAAGAAGCTGGTGGTGCAACATCGACACAAGTTGAAATGAATAAAAAACGGGAAACGGAACTTGCTAAACTTCGTCGAGATTTGGAAGAGGCTAATCTTCAACATGAAGCAACAACTGCACAATTGAGAAAAAAACATCAAGATGCAGTTGCTGGTAATATATATATATATACCCGTTACATTTATCAAAGACTTTGAGAAATCCGTAACAGAAGAAATGCTGCAGTGTAGAGAGTCGAAGTTTTTATCCTCACGACTTTGAGAAAATTTGCTATTGAAGCATCACTGATTGAGTTAATTGCTCCTAAGATTTTGAAGTTGGCAGAGTCGCGCATTATCGTCGTTGACCGATGCCTCTTATCACCAAAATCAAATATTCCTCTAAAGATCATCCTGTTCGATCAGTGACTGACTAACGTTGTGCCATCAACGACTATATTATTCGATAGTCGAATATTTGCCTAAGCGATTGATGAAAGGATATGCTTCAAAATTCATTCAATAAAATCATCATTCTGTATCATCATTTGTAGTTTCATATTATTTTCAAAACATGCATCGTTCTAAGAACATTTTCTTTTATAATAGAAATGGGCGAACAAATTGATCAATTACAAAAATTGAAGAATAAATTAGAAAAAGATAAACAAACAGCAAAATCAGAATCTGATGATCTTCGTACACAAATTGATTACGTACAAAAAAGTAAAGCAACCTTTGAAAAACTTTCCAAACAACTCGAACAACAACTAAATGAAATACATCTGAAAATGGATGAACAAGCTAGACAAATTACCGATATCAATCATCAAAAATCAAAATTATCAAGTGAAAATTCAGACTTAGTTCGACAACTTGAAGAAATTGAACATCAAGTTAGTGTTTTAACAAAAACTAAGACAACATTACAACAGCAGCTCGATGAAGCTAAAAGAACGATTGATGACGAAGTACGTGGTAAAGGTTCAGTTGGTAAGTCGATCGTCTTCATCTTCGGTGACAAACATATTTCTTTGATCAATTTCTTAAGGTTCACAAATACGTAATTTAACTGCTGACCTCGAACAAACTCGACAACAACTAGATGAAGAACAAGAAATGAAAAGTGAATTTCAACGACAAATTGCAAAACTTAATGGTGATGTTCAACAATGGAGAGCCCGTTATGAATCTGAAGGTTCGCTTGGTGAAATCATAGATTTGATTTGTACGCAATTGAATACTTTCAGGTATTGCTCGTAGTGAAGAACTTGAAGAAGCAAAACGAAAACTAGCCGTAAAACTATCGGAAGCCGAAGAACAAGTTGAAGCAGCATTGACTAAATGCAATGCTTTAGAAAAAGTTAAACTTCGGCTCCAAAATGAGGTTGAAGATCTTATGGTTGATGTTGAACGTGCTAATACTAGTAAGTTTCAAATTATTTTTCATTATGTCGCACGTTTAAAATGTAATACCACAACATGAAAAGGAACGATTGACTTCATAGATAGAATCATGAAGATCAGACAAGCGAACAAACTATTACCAAATTATGATATTGATAGATTTGTTATGAGTGACTTTTAGTAATACATAAAATTGACAATTGATTAAAAAGAACTGACCAGAACAAACATTCTTCTTCCTTATGCGGACAGCACTTGTTCTAGTATTTTCATAATGATGAATAGAATTCTCAAAAATGGATATAGCCTTCACCAGATGAAAGTAAACTTTGTTGTTTTTTAATGAAATAACGGAATAGCCAAGTCACAACAACTAGCGATATACCGAATCGAATGAGAAAGGACATGGAACTTATTTTTCAGTATTAAGGAATATGTGTCTTCTTCTTGACAATAAGGGACAAGCAATACTATTTCAATAGACTTCGTATATAATCCTACTAATTGTAGATATTCATCGGTACGTATGTTAAGATTGACAAATTCCGTTTTTGCAAAGGACACTTCATACGATTCTGAAAAAAAAATCTTGAAAGAATGGTTATAAATATTATGTAAAATGCTTCAAAAATTTTACTCTATGAAACAACAAAAAATTTCAAACAGTGATTTTTTATTTCGATTATTTGATCTTTTTGAATACTATCCCATGAATTTGATTTAAGTCGTCGTTGAGCACGTGTATTAGCTATTATTTGATGATACTATAAGGACTATATAACAAGAATCATAATCAATTTCATTTAATGACAACATTCTAAAATGTTTAACTTACAACTTTGAAAATCTCCTACCCTAAAAAAGTAATTCCCTGTCTGTTGAACAAAGGAAATATATACTTGTATCAGATAGTGACAAGTATATCTGCTAGTCGAATTACTTAATTTATCATTTTGTAATGCTAGTATTTCCTTAACAACCGAACGTTATTGTCACTCGAATACTACTTTATCTTTGATAATGATTCATGATTGCCTATTCAATGGGCATTACTTTCTATTGAGAACTTTTTAGAAAATTGTAATTCCTATATCAATGGTCAATCATGAAAACTACTTAGATAAAACGTTTCTCGGAGAACATTTTGCGTCCGCTAAGAAATTTAGATGACTTATCAAGATTTCAGTAGAAAAAAGCACAAGACTGAATGTCTTTTTTTGTCGTTTTCGATCGATTTTACTAGAATTGACTTCGTAGAAAAATATTAACTGTATCAACTATGATCATCGATTATCAGTGTGGATGTGAGCTTTAGTCTGGATGTGTCAAGATTAACGCGATCTGTCTATTTCAACGACTAGACTAAATATTCTTGGTAAATTTACTAATGAATTTCATCTTCATGTGTATTAAGATGCTTCTACCATGGATAAGAAACAAAAACAATTCGATAAAGTAATTAATGAATGGAGAAAAAAATGTGAAGATACAACTGTTGAACTTGAGACAACACAAAAGGAAGCACGTCAATATGCAACTGAATTGTTTAAACTTAAAACTCAATACGAAGAAGCATATGAACAAATCGAAGCACTTAAAAAAGAAAATAAGACTTTAGCTGACGAAATAAAAGTAAAAGCGGAACGTTCTTTTTTATGGTAATAATTTTCAAATATTCAAATGTATCGTCTGTAGGATCTGATGGATCAATCCGGTGAAGGCGGAAAAAATGTTCATGAAATTGATAAAGCTCGAAAACGTGCTGAACTAGAAAAAGCAGAATTACAAGCTGCTTTAGAAGAAGCTGAAGCTGCATTCGAGCAAGAAGAAGTTAAAGTTCTTCGTACACAAATGGAGTTGAGTACCATGCGTCAAGATATCGATCGACGAATTCATGAAAAAGAAGAAGAATTCGAAAATACGAGACGTAATCATGCACGTGCCATTGAATCAATGCAAGCAAGTTTAGAAGCTGAAGCACGATCAAAAACTGAATTGATCAAACAAGTAAGACAAGTGGTGGATTTCAATCGATTGTTTTTACTGAAAATGTTAATTATTCTTTAAGAAAAAGAAACTTGAAACAGATATCAATGATCTTGAAATTACACTTGATCATGCTAACCGTACCAATGTTGACACACAGAAAACATTAAAAAAACTTCAACAAAATCTTTTGGATTTCCAAAATCAAATCGAACATGAACGTCAGCAACGTGATGAAGCTCGTGAAGCAGCTGCCAATGCGGAACGTCGTTCGAATATTATTGCAGGTGAACTCGAAGAATTACGCACTGCTTTAGAACAAGCTGACCATGGGCGTAAAATTGCTGAACATGAGTTACACGATCTTGTGGATCGTATCAGTGAATTAAGCACACAAAATGCAAATTTATCATCACAAAAACGACAACTTGAATCAACAATTGCAGCATTGCGCTCCGATTTCGATGAAGCTATTGGTGAGCTAAAGACCAGTGAAGAACGTTCAAAGAAAGCGGGTAAGTGAACAAAAAAGGAACTACGTAGTTAAATGAAGTTTGAATAAAGAAAACGATATCCTTTCAATAGAAGATTAGTAAGCTGCACTATGAACCCATCAAATTTCGATGGACATATTCATCGAAAATAAACAGAGTTCTAGTGATTCTCTATCTGTAACGAATTATTACTTTTGACATTCTACGGTTAAGATCAAAACAAAACTATTATGAAAAAAATTGATCATTAAGATAAAAAGAGAGCTTCGATCAAAGTACACATGGATGTTCTCTACATCAATGATAAATGCTAACAGTGGCATCGTTACTAAATAATCCAGTAGAGTTGTGTATTCTTCCCGATCTCTTTCTAAACCTAGACACAACGCACACTTGCTGCTGCCACATTGTGACGTGTTGGATGAATACGTGAAAATATTCTTTTTATTGATTTCAATATGACTGTCGATAGTCTTGTTTGTTTCGTTATTTAGTAACACACTTGTCGAAAAATATAGAAATACAGTAGCATCAAAACACGTTCGCAGATGATAAATCGAGAGCCTTTTATTAGTGAGCATGATTCACAAGAAGAACAACAATATCTTAGAAGTGTTCGTAGGCACTTTGAAAAAAGATTTTCCACGAATCCATAGAATGAGAACAAAACTAAGGCTGTAATATTCACACAGTAGTACTGTTTACACAGATTGGAACGAGTGCTAGAAAAATTGATTAAAATTGATCTTTGTCAGAGTTTTACACATTCAGAGTAACATATAGGAGAAACTTATAATAACGTATAATTTCAATGCCAATTTTCCAAGTCATTCTTTCATCCTTATAAGCGGAGATACAAGATGTAATCATGTGTTTTTTTTCAAACGAAAATCATATGTATCTAACACGTTTCATAATAGGTGCTGATGCTATACGTCTTGCTGAAGAGTTACGTCAAGAACAAGAGCACGCTGCTGCTGTTGAACGACTACGTAGAGGTCTTGAACAACAAATAAAAGATCTTCAAATACGTCTCGATGAAGCTGAAGGAAATTCACTTAAAGGTGGAAAACGTGTTGTTGCTAAACTTGAACAACGTGTAAGATGTTTTCTTGTTTTGATTATTTGAAGTAAAAAGACATGATTACTGTTGCTTCTTATCTAGATTCATGAATTAGAAAATGAGAACGAATTGGAACAACATCGCCATCAAGAAACAATCAAAGAACTCCGTAAAAATGATCGCCGTCTGAAAGAATTAGTACTTCAAGCAGAAGAAGATCGAAAAAATCAATTACATTTGAAAGATCTTACTGAAAAATTACAAAATAAAATAAAAGTTTATAAGCGTCAAGTTGAAGAAGCTGGTAAAGCACAAAATTCGAAAACAGTTTTCATTTCTAAACTTATGTTTTATGTTTAGAGGAAATTGCGGCACTCAATTTAGCTAAATTTCGTAAAGTTCAATCTGAACTTGGTATGCCGATTTACATTTACCTTTTTTCAGAAACTGTTTTTCTTTCTTTCTCACATCAACTATCCGAGTTGAAACATGCAAGTATTTTTGAGTCAGAATCAGAATCGAAAAAGTTGACAGTAAAAAGATGCATAGAGAAATGACTGTCAACCAACAATGGGCGAACTCCACCGCGATATCCATTCATTCTTTTTTGAACTAGTTTGGAAAAAGTAAAATATATTGCTCAGTTGACTTTTGAAACATCAATACTTGTTGAATTGAAGATTCTCATAAACCGTCCAGCTCTCTACTTATACAATAGATCAATGAGAAATCACAACAAAACACACAGTAAGAAATAGAAAAACTCCTATGGGGAACAATTTAACATAATAGTAATTAATAGTATGTTGCAAACCTACAGAGAATTTTATAGGAATTTGATGACTCAAATTTGAAAATCATTTTTCAAACGTGTCAATCTTTCAGAAAGAAACGCTACTCAGTTCTATGTACTTGAGAAGAATGGAATGATTATTTTACCGTCGAAAGTAGATAATCCAGATCGTCAGGCTATGTATAAAGAATGAAAATCTATAGTTAACAAGAACATGGGAATTTTTGATGCGAGAGAAAGCTGTCAAAGAAAAAACGAAATAGTATGTTGATTATTTGAATATTTTGCAGAAGACGCAATTGAACGAACCGACATAGCAGAAAATCAACTCAATAAATTACGTGCAAAAAATCGTTCATCTGTTAGTACTAGTCACAATTATGCAGCCGTAAGTTATTGAATGGAAATGATAACGATCAAAACTTACTTTCTGTTTCTTTTTCTCTTCATTCTAGCATGATGTACGCGAATCAAGTGCTAATCCACGAGCCAACTCATTGAATCGAGCTAGTTCAGTTCATCAACGTTAAAATTATTTATTCTTTTTCTTTTTTATTGATCATTGCGTAATTATTCACGTATTGCTGTGTCTATGGTTTGTCTAGAATTTTTTGAAATTAAACCGATATACTGTATATCAGATATTAGCATAGTTACTTGAATTATTTTATGAATAAACAGAACGACTATACAAATTTTCTGAAAAGTTTATATTATAACTAAAACTTAAAGTTTTGTATTGCAAAAAAAATACTGAATATCTTCTTTGTATTCAAAATAGAGAGTTACGAAAAGATCAAAAAAAATTTTGAAAGTTCAATCTAATTCAATGTTGTATTAGAAAAAAAACGAAAGACTGTGCATTACTGATTATGAAGAAATGGTCATTGAATTAAATAGTCAACAAGAGAGACAAACTATTTTCACTGTGCAATATGTAGATTAATGTTATCGTGCATGGGCTAGAACATGGTTGTACTTGTTAATTGTCGGGACAAGTATCTAACAGTAGATAAACGTTTACAATTTATTCATATATCAATGGTCAACTCGGGTCAGATAGACACGAATCACAAAAATTTGAGCCACGCCGTGTATTGAGATATTGACTAAAACAAATCTTCTTGCAAAATATATCTTTTTAGAAAAAACTCAAGACGCTTTATGAATCTATACAATATGAAACATGGTAAGAATTAAATAACATCATGTATTTTGTCTTTATCCGTCAGAATCTTAATCGAGTTTCTTATTTTGAATCTTTCTTTTACACTACGGGAAGAGCGTATTAACCCAAATGTTGCTAAAAATCAAGTTTTCTGTTTTTGAAAACTATGTCACTTCCAACCCTTTTAAACTCATAGTTCTTACCAAAGAAAGATCAATGTGAATGGATTGCTACGAAATAGGGTCTTGTTTGATAATCGTTGTTTTTGTATGAATCTATTGACTAATGAAAAATTGTTCTAACTTCCATAATGATTAGTCATCGCTGCTGCTATCTTCAGAAAAAGACTAAAATGAATTGATGAAAAATTGCTAGCTTATTATCTTCGAGCATTCATAGTTATGGTATTCTATTCTCAATGAAAATCATGTAAAAATACTCTACTTCTTCTTGACTTTGAATTTACACTACTATGAATATCATAGAAGAAATCAAAGATTCGTCAAGAGAAGCAAAACAAGTAACGGCTCGCATTTCTTTTTCACTCGATCGGGTAAATATTTTGGTAACCATAAAATATCATATCGAGAAAATGTTGCAATTCTGTAAATGTTACACTATCCTCATTGACTTCATTTATGAACTAGTGTACTTGCGGCTGTGTATCGATTGGATTAGATGCATACAAACTATACTATTGCCAGAAGTGTTTTCGTTGCTATTGTACCAACAGTCTAAAATAAGATCTGTTTTCTGCTTTTTCTCGATTTACACCTTTTCGATCGTGTAGTTCAGCATATTCAATGCGGCTATGCTCCATACCTAATCCTTTTTATTTGAAAGATGAAGCAAATGATATAAAAACACTAACATCAATACCATGTAGATTTTAGAGTTTTTCAAAACTTCCAATCAAACATATAAGATTCTTTACTGAGTAGTCCATTCATTCGTGTTACTTCAACAGTAAAGAAAATTGAACGAATAGAATTAGAGTCAATAATGAGCTACTTTTTATCCTTGTTTGTTGTATATCTCTTTCAAGGACTATGATGTAACCATAATTGAAAGTTTTACGCTAACTCCTGCACGATTGCCCCTGATAAATCTTCTGAATACTTTGGCGAATTGAATAAACCTAGTCCAAAGTAGAATTTTGAAGTATGAAAGTGTGAATTTTAGGTAACAAACTAGCTCTCTAAATGAAAAAAATATCTCGTTTTTACAAGTTGCCACTGACCGACAGAAAGACAATCACTTGCTAGAACTATCCACGAATGTGAACGTTTACGAATTCTAGTACTACCTACTATGAATTTCCGATTGTTAACTAATTTTAATCATCAGTTAGTTTGCCCGCAGTGTTGCTGATAATATAGCTTTTGGCCAACATTGGTAGATAGAAAAAGCTCAGGGCTCGATGTTTTGAACTGATTACTCTATCCAACGTAGAATTCATAGAGATAAGAACCCTTCATGATTCCTGTTGGTTGAAATGTAAATTTTTAGGGCTTATCAAAAACAATCCAAAAATAAAATTCGACAATTGAGTAGTTTTTAAAGAAATTTTCACTGAAATCTTTAAAGTTGATCTCTACACGGCATTATATTCGATTGAGCAAGATCTGTCGATATCAACTGAATAGATTCTCACGTAATTTACGATAAATGAATAATATGAAAAGTTCACTTGCTATGCTTCAGATTGAAAAATTGCATCCATGCTGAGGTTTTTGAACAACCACATAAAAGTGTCATATTTTGAATATTTATCTAACTTGTCATTTATGCCTAACTACTGGCAAAAGGTATTGATAATCGTATTTTATAAATAATTGTTTGACTTAGTCCATTTTCGTACATAAGAATATTCAACGAGCTGTTCAATCTATGCATAATCACACTCTCAAGTGAAAATTTCGTATGACTATTTGCACTCACGTCCGTTTCAAATATTTTTGATGACAGCATTTGTAGATTGGTAGCCATTGAATCAAGGTCTTCTCCTTAACTTAAGATTACCTCATTAAGCGAGTATTGAATCGTCTGAATCACTTATCAAAAGAATCATTGAATGAAATCAAAGATAACAATCAACGATATTAAAATCGAAATTTTTGATAAACTTGCATCTTTTGAAATTAATGCTGCTATCTATCAATCGTACGATACAAAAATCAGCTAGTTCACAGAACATTTCCTTTAAAACTTAGCCGGTTCATTCTAGTAAATTTTAAAAAGAGCGAATAGAGACTAGTTGCAATGAATATTATCCGATGCAATTGAGCTCAACAACATTGACGAGTGTATATTTCTAAAAGAACTGCTAAATATTCTAAGATAACAAACAGCATCATGTGCCCCTTAAATTTTGCTGTCATTCTGTTTCTAGTTATCATTAGTTGCTTTTTTGCTTTATTTCGATGTAAAACGTGCTCAACAGATAAGAATTCTCATTATCGTTTGATAAAGAATATTTATATATCAACTTTTATTCTTTTATTTAATCGTAAATTAAGATACAAAAACAACGAGTATGGCGCAATTGTCGAATTATTTAGTTCGCTTAGAAAGCTATTTTCATTACCTTAATCCATCAAAAAATTCTTCATGTCCAACATCACCTGCGAAATGGTGTTATAACGTTGCTGATGGTGATGAATTTTGTATTCAAAGTCCTACACTTCTTCCAACAAGTATATTGGCTCTAGCCATTGGTCTCTATTGTTCAAGTCATATTTCTAAATTATCTGGAAAATTTCCAACACGATGGCTGTATCAATTAACATTTTTTCTATTTGGTATGATGATGACGTCAGCTGGTATACTGCATTGTTTTTTGGGTGATGCAAAAAACAAATCGAATGTTCTTTATGAGAATTATGACGATGCGTCTCTTGTTGTTCAATTACTTTTCACCATAATTGATGTCGGTTTAACAACAAATGTTGCCGTCAGTTTTCTCTTTTGTGGTCTATGCGATATTAATTTATTAAATCCAAAATCAAATTGTACACGTTTTCTACTTGTTAGTTCATATGTGACGGTTTTTACTCTATGGACTCTAGGATTATTGAAACAATGGCCTTGGGTTTTTCACGTGCTTTACACTGGAGTTATATCTGTCTGCTGCTTTATTTATTTACTCACACAACTTTGCCGTAAATCCAATCGTAGTGCTTTAAGTGCTCTGTTTTTCGGTGGATTGTATGGAGCTGTTGGTTTAGTTGCAGCATCCTTTGGAGCTGACCATGTTTGTAAATCAGAAGGTCCATTCTGGTCACAATATTTTGGACCGGAATTTATTTGGTTTCTCTTTTCCGACATTAGCATGGCATTTATATTCGTATATGTTATTCGGGCTAATGTAGAAAAGAGGATCGTCATCAAGCCATATGCTGTTGATATTGAAAAGAATCCGGAGAAATTCTAAATCGCTATTTTTTCCCAGTGACTCATACTTCATTCTTTTTTGTAAAACAAAAAGTATATGGTTCATTTTTTGATTGAAATAAATCTATGAAAAAATCGATAAATATCAATATTTATCGATATAGAAACCTATTTAGTTCAACGCAATACGTTTCAAGCGTGCAATCAAATCCTATTTGACATCAAGAAAAGTATTGAAAAGTGATGAAGTTCATGGATCGTATGATGTTCGAATATTTCATCTGCAACGTTTTTTTCTGTGTTCCAGTAGAAACTGAGAATAAATGTTCTTCATAATTATTTCTAACGAGTACAATTAACTTTGTAAATTCAATAAAAAAATTATAGAAACTGAATAATCTTTTTTAATTGTCACCATTACGACTGAAAACTAAGCGCTTATATTTTGCTTCTTAGATAGACTCGACGATGAGAAGTTTCTCAATAGAATACATTATATCATATTGTTCTTTTTCTTTTGTTTTTAGTAAAACGAATCAATTTTCTTTTCTTTTCTTTTCTAAGCATGAATTGCTGTTTCTAGCGAGCTCAATGTCAATGTCACAGTTTTGCTGAATTACATAGTTGGCCGAAAACGATCCACTCTGTGATATGGAACTTCTGCGCCACAAAAAGAAAAATCTGAACAGAATTTCTAGAATTACAACCACCATCTTCAATGTTCATTGTTTGGTTTTGTGCTTGATTTCAAATTGCAAAAACTTGCCAATAATAAATCTACGAATATATTTATATCCATGCATCTTTATATTTGACTTGTACATATTTTACTAAAATCTCTAATAAGTCGTAAGTTAACATATAATAAAATAATAAGGTATTTTGAAGTGAAAATTGTCCTGCAGACAGTTAATAAAAGATAGATTATTCTAAAATTCTCAGTCAAAGGTTATGTCACGAAACTAGATATATCAATCAGTGAGATATTATGTCGAAATTCTAATTTTTTTATATGTATATAAAGTTGAATAGAAATATCAGTAAATAGATTGTAATGTGTTGTTGAAAGAGCCATGATCATGAATCGTGTCAAAATGTGATCCATAGAACTAAACTGTCTTGATCTATCGACCGCAAACTACAACGATGCATACCTCTCTGTTTAAGTAATTATCTTGCTTGCTCATTTTCAAGATCAGAGCCCTGAAAGTATAATTTCTAGCTCATTAAAAATATTTTCTCTGTGCTCAATAGAAGTAAAAGTTTTAGGTTCAAACTTTTTCTATTATATTTTCTTATTTTAGTTAGAATAGAATGCATGTATTCAATTTTTTCACTTTTCAATTTTATTTCTTTCAGAGAATTTCTCTGCCAAAGTATTACTATTAGAAGAAAATGTGTCTCGATTTACGTTGAACCTAGTAGAAAATTTTCAAAGTAGAACTTGAAGTTTCTATGATCAAGCGAAATCCATGGTTGAAATGTAACAACATATTTCTAAGTAGCTGACAAGCATTGTTTATGTGTTTTATGTATACGATTGAAAGAGAACGTCGTATTAGGATGCACAGTGTGCTCACTGGCATACATACATAGATAATTTTGAACAGATGTCACTTGTATCGCTTTACGTTCAGTAGCTTACATTGTCTTTAGATATTTCAGTAGATAAAGATTGGAAGCATCCTTTGAATAAATCTAACTTGATTCTAAAATTTTCTCCATTGTTGTCTCAGTTCAATCGAATGTTTTCAGTTGAAGATTGTAGAAAACTAGAATAGAATGGGTTCTCCAAGTGCATCATTGATCGATTGGTTAATCTCATTAAACAAATAAGATACGTTTATTTATCCTTCTCTAAGTAATGTTCTTTGTTCAGATAAACTATGGATCGTTGTCTTATTTATGGGATCAGTTTGTGTTGAACAGATTTCTTATCAATGTACTTCCAGATATCGTCAATGAACGAGCAGCGGGCACCACCGCCGCCCATACGTGTCGATTCAATATCAGGGTAAGCTTCAGATTAACACGTGTTCGAGTGGTTTCTTTCATTTCCCTAGCATGACAATTAGTCTTGAAACAAAACCTCTTCCTCGTCGACCAGACGATGAATTAAACAAGAAGAAAAAAACTAACAGTAAAGGTAAGAATGATTTATTGTTGATTTCATGTATTTAAACTTCTCTTCAAAATTATACAGACTGGACAAAAAAAGATCCATCAAAATTAACAATATCCCGACCAACCAATTTTAATCATCCTATCCATGTAACGTACAATTCGTCAACAGGTGAATTTGATGGTATGCCAGAAATTTGGTCAAGTTTATTACAAAATTCAAAGATAACTAAACAAGAACAAAAACAAAACCCACAAGCTGTCATTCATGCATTAGACTTTTATCAACATGCTGCACAAAAGCGAGAATCAAAATTCATGTATTCCTCGTATAAAAGTAGAATATCCTACTTTATCATTTATAATTTTAGTTGAGAAATATTTTTATTTTCAGATTTAACACCACCTATATCCGGTGATTTAGCTGATAAATTTCGACAAACAGTCATTCTTGTCTCAGATAGAACGACACCAGTAAAAATAATTTCTAGAAATTTCATTCTGTAGAAAACATGTTTCTTTTTTTTTAGTCAATTGAACAATGTTCAACTCGTCTTGAGAATGATCAATTACCACCACCGATTGCTGCAAGACCAGAAAAGACCAAAAGCATCGTACGTTGTTTTGTTTTCTACGGTTTTCATAGAATTGTCAATCAAAAGAACGAAATGCAGAACGATGGCAGTGTTAGATTTATATATATATGTATATGTATAGCCTATCTCATTGATATGATGATGGTTTTTACTATTACATAACGTGCACTTCTTTGATTATCTGATGTAATATAAACATTGCAAGAGGTTTACTTCTGTGATGCATGAAATAAAGAATGATCTAATTCATGATAAGTCAAGCATACTATACAGTTATTCTCTTCGATAAGAGTAGAATGGTCAAGGTATCTATTGCGCGGGGGGGGGGGGGGGGGGGGGGGGGTGAGGGTCGAATTTCTGCATGGATATTTCAAAAATACAATTCGATCATATTTCATGAGACATACAATTAGTGAATGGTAATGGTTGCTATGGCACGATTGGTACTTATTTTAGTATTTTATTGCTAAATATGTTTACTTCGATTTTATAGCTGACAAGAAAATTTCTTTTACTTAGTTCAGTAATTACATAGTTTTTTTTTCACGTAGCCCATTTTCAAAATAGAAAACAACATCGTACTGATTGCTTTTTCCTGTTTTAGTTATTTCTATACATTCTCACTTTAACCTTTCAACCATAAAATCAACTCTTTGTTTATTGACAAATCCAAGAAAACAATCGTATGAGCAAAGGAAAACCGATGAAAAAATATTTTATGAGATTTTTTCAAATAACGTCACTGTGAATCTAATTAATTCACACATTCTAGCAATGACGAATTCATGGGAAAGTTTACCACTTGAGTGAGGCGTCACACCGATCAGTGTTCGTTAACAAAGACTTAAATCTTCAATTTATTGAATCTCGTTAAGTGTTAATATCTCTTCAACGTTCAGAAACCTAATTGTAAAAACAACAGAGTTAATTACTTACCAGCTATCTTCAGATATGAAAGAACTGTACTTACGGTGATACTATGATACTTCTGTTTTTCATAGAACTCGATTGACAACTTGCCCGTGTGCATTCATGCACACGGTGCAATTGCTGTTTGCTAGAATACCGAAATCATGTTATGATTCATCAAAATTTGCCAGAGATTCGATGTCAGTCTGTATTCTATTTTGCATCTGAACCATTGATGTTGAAAATTTCTTTTCGAATCTATTGGAATCAAATATCTAGCCGATACGACCACAATGCATTTATCGATGATAAAATTTTCCTTGCACAGTATTCCATTGAGATTTCTTTCTTTTATTTCGATTTCATGATGAGATCGTTAATGATTAACGGTGTCTTTCAGTTAACATTTCAAAATAGGACATAGTTGTGATATTAGTCATTTTTCTTTTTCTCATGAAGTTCAAGATTTGTTTTGATGTTAATCAAATGTAACAAAGAAATTTTCATTTCAGTATACACGCCCGATTGATGATGACAGTAGTAAACCAGTACCCACCAATGGCGACAAATCTAAACGAAAACAACTAAGCGATGAAGAAATCTATGGAAAATTACGATTGATTGTTTCACATGGTGATCCGAATAGAAAATATAAAAGTAAAGATAAAATTGGACAAGGGTACGTCAAGTTCTTGTTCAATATGCAAGATAATTTTCCGTCGACTTCTTTCTAGTGCTAGTGGAACAGTACTATTAGCATATGAATTAGCAACAGGTGAAGAAGTTGCTATCAAACAAATGAATTTAGCTAATCAACCAAAAAAAGAATTAATTATCAATGAAATAGCGGTTATGAAACATAATCGACATATAAACATTGTCAATTATAAAGATTCGTATTTACTTGATGAAGAACTTTGGGTAAAACTGAATAAGAAAAATAAAACACTAACCATAGTTTTGCATCTATTTTCTGTGTAATTTAGGTTGTTATGGAATATCTCCCAGGTGGATCACTAACAGACGTTGTTACTGAAACAATTATGGAAGAAGGACACATAGCAGCTGTATGCCGAGAAGTTTTACAAGCTTTAGAATTTCTCCATAAGAATCATGTTATTCATCGAGATATTAAAAGTGATAATATTCTCTTAGGCAACGAAGGCAATGTCAGTATGTATTTCATTTAGTTCTACGTGAATCAACGGAAAACTATTGCACAATATGTATTCTTTTAGAATTAACTGATTTTGGATTTTGTGCACAAATTAATCAAGATCAAACGAAACGTCAAACCATGGTTGGAACTCCTTATTGGTAAGAACACATAGAGATATTGAAATGTTACATAAAACTAAGTATTCAACTATAGGATGGCACCGGAAGTAGTCACAAGAAAACAGTATGGACCTAAAGTAGATATTTGTAAGTGTTTTGAGGAAATTTTACTTTCAACAATGCGAAGAACATCTATAATTCATTACAGGGAGTTTGGGCATTATGGCAATAGAAATGATTGAAGGAGAACCACCGTATCTTAATGAAAGTCCATTGAGAGTAAGTTCAGAATTGGTATATGTCGTTTATTTTTTGCTTTTCTGTTTTCAATTTTTAGGCTCTCTATTTAATTGCAACTAATGGTAAACCGGATATAGTTGGTCGTGAAAAGCTCTCACCCTTATTCGAAGATTTTCTTGATCAATGTCTTGAGGTCGATGTTGATAAACGTGCCACTGCATCACAACTTCTTCAGGTTTGTTGTGTTTTTTTATTCAACAAG
Source organism: Rotaria macrura (assembly GCA_900239685.1). NCBI lineage: Eukaryota > Metazoa > Rotifera > Eurotatoria > Philodinida > Philodinidae > Rotaria > Rotaria macrura. The sequence goes on along the minus strand of OENT01001249.1, from coordinate 17,354 downwards.
AATAATTAATATGGAAATTTTCTTTTCTAGCATCCATTTCTAAAAATGGCAAAACCATTAGTAAGTCTAGTACCTTTAATAAATGCAGCAAGAGAAAGCATAAAACGCAATGCTTAAAACATATCTATATAACCGAGTGTCAGATACATCTGTTTGTTTGTTTTTTGTCGCTTTATCATGTTTCCTACTATTTATTCAATGCATTCGTTTCTTTGTTTTTCCTTTCGTGCTGATTAATAATAATCATATCTATATTCTATTATGGTGCATTAATAAACATTTTCCTTGCTTGCGAATGTTTTTTTTTCGAAGATTTTTCTTTTCGTTTCTTTGATTAAATTGTATACTAATACTATTATATGTGTTGATGATGACTATTTGTAAGTAAAATTAAATAAAATGAAAATGATTTATTAAAATTCTAAGTGATCAAAAATATCTTCGTGAATTGTTTGTTTTGAATTTATTTGGAACGATACTACAGACAAGGATCGATTGAAGAAAATATTTCAATATCCTATGAGAATAGTTCGATTGTAGAACTTTGTTAATGAATGAGACGAGTAGTATTTTTGTATCAAGATTAATATGCAGATTTATCAATGATGAAACATTCGAGTGTTGTTGCTACTTCATTTTAGTCTATTTTATTATTCGTAATAGCTTGCATGAATTAATCAAGCATAATAAATACTCGAGAATTAGAACGGAATCTCTTGAAATGTAGTACTTTAAAAAATGAAATCGGGGCATCTTTTATCGATGTGTACATTGACTTCTAGTCAATGTTGATGCTGGAAGAACCAGCGAATCAATCCAGGTATAATTTATTCAATTTGTCATTTTTCCAGATTGTGGATGTTAATCAAAGATCTTAAGAATCTTTTGCCCTTTATGATTAAACTTCAAGGGTAGTTTGAGTTGACATCAATCTACCGTATCATAAGGCTAACATTCAAAATCATAAATAGACTTTGTGTTTATTATAAAACTTAAATACAATCCATCTGGTTGGTTGTCTTGAGTCGTATTAAGTTTTAACAATATTCACATTTGTTCAACAAATAGTACCAATTGTGAAGCCCATTAAAATGAAAAGCAAGAAGAGAAAAACGAACTCATAATTGATTTACTTTTACGAACGTTGACTGAGAACAAAAGCTGTAACATTGAAATTTGAACGAATTGAGTCGGCAGAACTTCCATAGAGGAAAACCTATCGAACAATAATTAAATTCAAGCTATTGTCGACGCAGAGAAGGACACTTAAAAATGATTTCATCAGGCAAATTTCAATATTTCAACACGTTACATGCCTAGAAAGTGTTACTGATGTCGATTGATCAACTTAACAGCACTAGCACCCTATTCTCGGGCGTTTTTTCTCTGAATTGAAAAGCTCTAGATCTGATTATACATCCGAGAGTAGAAATTCTCTAGCGAGCATTACTTTTATGTGAATCGAAATCGAACATTTAGTATTGAGTTTCAAGCAATCCCGATTGAAACTTTCAATTCTAAATATAACTAAATATTACATGAGTAAACTCGAATTCATGAAACGAGGTTCTTGTTCGGATTAGAACATTTAGTCTTCGAACGTGGAATTAGAGATCACAAATCAAAACAACAACGATACGATAATAATCATTAGTAGGATTCAATCCGCTTTATCCTTCGACACGAGCATTAAATACAAAAAAATAGTTCAAGTGAAAGCAATTCATAAGTTTGCTAGGTATTGATTGCCAATAAGTTGAAGATGTGCATAGATATGTACTCCACTATGAATGCGATTTGTTATTAATAAAAGAATTCAAACGATATACTTTTAAAGACTAAGTGAAACATTGGAATTGGTCTATTGTGAAATAAAATTAGTGTTGGAATTCAGTGAAGTTTTACTTAAAAAGACTTTCATTCTTTGTTTTGACTTTAAATACATATTGAGAATATACACCATACAAGATGAAATGAATATTTACATGTTGTTTTATAGTTGTATTACGACGTTAAACCTCAAGTATAAATTAACTATAAACTATATGTTGGTTCGGTTCATCCTATCGCCTTCTTGGCATTGCAGAGTGCCACAGATATGTGTTTTATTTGTTAAAAATACAATCGCCTCACTATTAGATCGTGCCAGGATGAGTTTGATATACAAATATTTGATCGTCATCATAGAATGAAACCCACGCGAATTTAAAGAATAGGATGCATAAATTATGTATTTGCTGAGTAAATTATGAATTCTTTTACTCACGTCAAAGAATACATAAAAATGCTCAATACAGAAACATGGCAAACAAGAATCATGTACTGTAATGTCATCTCATTTTTATTCATTCTTCTTTTCCTATTTCAAGTTTGTTTGATATATATTATAATAATAAAATTGAGAAAAAAATTGAGTGAAATGAACTTATTGTGTTGAGAAAAAAAACATATTTAGTTTGTGCTTGATTGTTTTGAGTTATATGCATCATTGACATTGACATTTTCATTTTGCAGAAACAAACAAACATATATCTATTACATCTAATTTAAAGAATAAATTAAAAGAAATGCAATAACAGAACGCAAATCAGACTTCATTGAATTTTAGTATGCATTTGATTATATTGTTAATTTGAAAAAAATAAATCAATTGTAATTAAAAGTCGACTCATTTTTATAGTATCAAAATTTCTACGATTAAAGATATAATCTATGGAGAACTCTTGTATGTAAACATATCGGATCTGTATCAACTTAAATAAATCCACATCGTCTGTGTATAGGGCGAAACTTTCATGGAAGACTGATACGCTAATACCGTATGTGTACATATGGATCTCACCTAGTTCCTCATCTGGGTGTATCAACTATTATATCATTCGATAGAAGAAAAATAATATTTACAAGCATAGTTATGTCGATCCTTAGCCAATTTCATACTAAAATAATAATATCAATTTTCATGTAAATTGTTCACGTCATATCTATAACTAAATTTCTACTGTAACACTCAATGATCATGATACTCGAGAGTTATATAAATGTGATGAACTATGTTTGGTATGGAATCTAGTACGGCTAGGTTATGATAACAGTGGATTCTTCGAATGTTTCTTTTTGAACATACACTGCAGATTATTCAATGGATAAATTGTTTCATGCCGACAACTGATACTGAATAGTTTACAGGATAGACTAACATGGTTTATGCTCTATGATGTAATGTGAGTGATGTCTATCATAAGTCATTCTGACGATAGTGAAAGAAAAAGTAAAGAACAAACATTACAAGTGAGAGTCAGGAGAATGGTACTTACCTTGTACATGTGAAGCGAAAGACTAAACCTTGTAATTCACTCTTATTTATAATTCAAGAAATCGATCGTAGATCATTCAACTGAGCATGGTAAATGATCAGATTACTGATAGACATAATATCATATCAAAACTACGAATCGATTTTGTATCAGTTTGTCATCTAGAATGAACTTCGAACCGTACTCCATAATAATTAGATTTCACAAGATTGAACACCAATTCTATGTAGAAAACTGGTATGTTCCAGTATTTCTCATTTCAATTTGATCTTCAGATCGAATTAATTTTGACTGATTCCTTATCGATGATGATTGAAACATATCAGGTCTTGTATAATTGACATCGAAAATGCGAAGCTGCTCCTCTTTGGTAAATATTTTAATATCTTAAAAATTAGTATTTTTCAGTAGAAAGCATTCACACAAATTCGAGTATGATCTAGAATCAATTATTCTTTATTGAAGAGGAATATCAGGCTTAAATGACCATTCATTGAAATAGTTCAATTCGGATGAAAGTATCAAAAACGATATTCTTTGTTTCGATAAAGTAGAAATGTTTTTCATTGTACTTCGATTTATAATGTATAATTCATTCGTGTGTTTAGAAGTACCGACTTTTTCCTATCGAAGTCGTAATTAGAGATGTTACTACTGGATAATGTTTTAAACAAGCAGTAGAAAAAATTAAATATTCAAATAAAAGCTTCTTGAATATTATTTATAAACGAGCAATCTTCTTTCTTGACGTTGAAAAAGAAGGCTTTTTACATACTATATTTTTCGTTCTCAAAATAAAAACCATAGGAATTACCAAAAAGTTCTAATAAAAATATGGTGCATAATAGTGTCACTATTTTTATTTTTATCGTATGAATGTACTACTTATATTTCAACATATTGTGACATTGTTTTGAATCGTACGACAATAACACAACATTGAGAATGCTGAACTCTCGTTTTCTTCAAGACAACTAAAGTAATAGTTAATAAGAATGAGTTATCTGTATAAACTATTTAATATATCATATCTTCACTATTGTTTTAACATTCTATTCAGAACTGGAATGAATACTTTACTTTTTTCTCTTTATTTCTGATTTACTGTCAATTAAATCTAACAATGCCTATCATTCATATAACGGATAAATTAGTGACTAAAATCTTGCGTAAAACCTCGAAAGTCACTCCAAAGACGGATACTATCTTTACAGTAAGACTCTTGCTTTTTTCTTCTTCTTCTTCTCAACTTTTGTTTTATGATTTATATAGTTATCATCTCATGTCGACCCAGAATCTCAGAAAGCTCAAGTGACTTTATCAATGCCACATCAATATTCAAATCCTAACGCTAAGCATAAAATGCCAACTATCAACATCATCATTGATCGACGTAACCAAGGAGGTTTCTCAGTAAGCATAACTTACAAGATGGGTCAACATTTCGTGTGACTAAAACTTTTGACTCCATGGCTAAGGCTGCTTGAACACTTGTTGCTCATATCTATCCACCACTATGACGCTATTCGTTCAATGTGTAGTCACTGTTAAACAGGCAATTTAGTCATATTTACATACTCAACTATCCTGGAAGCATTTGCCAGCAGGCAACATTCATTCTACTAAACAATTTATTACAGGATTCTAATCTTTTTCAGGTGAACTTGAAAGTTATAGAAACGTCAAATGAACCTTATTCTATCGAAGTTCAAGTCGATTTTTACTGATTTTAGCAAGGGATCGATCGATGGTACAATGAATTCTTAAAAATACAAGGTTTAAATGTCAAGGTCAAATTACATCATAATAATGTTCTCATGAACTTTATTAGCGTGTGATGAAGAAATTAGCTAGAGCATTTATGTTCATTTTTTTAATTCCAAGACCACAACTACATGTGTGTTCTTTCATTGAGGACAAGAAACAGATTTGTTCGCAATCGATAATGTTATACAATACGAGATGCTTAAAGAAAAAAGATCGAGATCGATTGCAACGATCATATCGTAGCTGCTTAATGAATATAAAATCTTTTTCACCTTTTACATATTAAGGTTTAGTCAATTCCATAATTCTCCAGTTAGAAACGATGAAATTCATGTCATGTTAGAGTCCTCAGATGATTTATGTCTAATATTTGATGGAGAATATTAGAAAATTTTTCTTTCGACAAGAATCATTTCGAACAATCGAAGTTATCTTTATTTATCTCGTATAGAAACAGCCAAGCACGGATACCAAATCATCAGGACTGCTTTCTAGAGTGAAAAATTTTTCAAAAGCAGTATTCAATAAAAAGTGAACTATTTTACTAACTGATGTACTATAGACTATAGCTTTTTGTTCTTCTTTTTTTAAACTAGATCTTTAATTAAATTCTACACCGACTTTACAAGTATTGCTCCATACATGGCAATTTTGTGCTGTATGGTAGGTTGCATAGCAATAGCTGCAATTCTTCTTGGCCTATTTTACAATATTACAACTTTAACAACTAGTAAGTAATTGTTCATTTTCATCATGTCGCGATTGATTTGATCATAGCATTAGAAAAACCATCTATGAAAATTAATCGACGTCATTTGCTTGAAACGAGAATTAAACTTAGAATATAATAAAAGAGACTAATTTTATTCTAGAGAACATATTAGTAACTGAAAATCTAAATTATTTCCTATCTATATCAAAGGCTTATATTATTTAGATGCTAAAAAGCAAAAGTTAATTGTCTTCTATTTTATAGGTTCAACAAGCACAAGTATGTTCTTGATTTTAAATTTAAATACATATTAATATTGTTCGTTTGTGTTTGTATCCAGCTTCGACATCGGAAAGTATGTTTCTCTTCTATTTAGTCTCTTAAAATTAAAATTAATTTGTTTTAGCTACGACGACAAGTGAGTTTTGATTTGTCGGGAATTCGAAATATGATCTAGAGGAAGTATTGTGATTTATTTTTTCATGGCAAAAAAAAATCAAGTCAATTTTTATATATTATCTTCTTACAAAAGACTTCATAATCGTTCAGTATTTTTTTCCTGAGTGACGATAAACCGTTTATGCAACGCATATGAGTTAGATCTTGATAAGAACAAGTGAAAGGTAAACAATCATTCTACTAATTCAAAAAGATACAGAAATGATTGCTGTACTTTTCCATTAAATTTATTATGAAAAGCAGCCACTAAAACATCTTATGACATAGTGATCGTGTCTATTATTGGAATAATTTATGTTCATAAGAAGATAAAGATGCGTTCTTTTTTTCATTCGCGAACATCGATTTCATAAGATCCGCAGAAGAACAACGAGCTTGACTGTTTTAGTTACTTACGAATTAGTTACCATTTTTTTACATATTTTGAAAAAGAATACTGAAAATACGATAAAAATTTTCGAGATTATCCGCTGTGCCACATGCGAATAGTCCTGACTAATTTTGTTCTTGAACGACAGAGAATGTTGTAGAATTCTTGATTTTTCCTAATCGATGTGAAATCATCCTTATATTGGGTTGGACAAAAAAATCGCTTGCGAAGTAGAATAAAAAAAATGGGAGCTATTTTTTGTTGATAATGATCTCAGCAAAATTTTGAATTTCAAAAGATGTAATGCTAGTCTAAAATCGATTCAAAACTTCAAACTGCCATCACCTTCAGATGCAGCTTTGCAAAATGACTACTCGCCGAATTTCATAGAAGGATGATTTCATATCGATTCATGGACATTAAGAATCTCAGAGTAATATTTATAATATGAGAACAAACAGAATCAAAAATATGAGTTTTCGCGTGAGCAAACAATCAATCGTACTTTATTATTTCGTTCAGTTCCTTTCATATCAACTTAAAATTGCATTGACACTGCTGTTTTTCAACATGTCGCTCATTGTCGTAGTTGCTTGATGAGTAACCAAAACCATGTAGTTTTTCGTGCTTATATAGACCATGATCTTCTTTCTAGTGAAAGTTATTGGACTAATTGACATGATTGATATGCTTTTTTAAACAGATTATATTTTCATTGATGCAACATCTATGATTTTTGTTTTTCCTATTTAAGCAACATCAACAACGACAACTACGACAACTACGACAACCACCACGAGTACAACGACAACTACGACAACTACGACAACCACCACAAGTACAACGACAACGGAAACAACTTCCACAACTACTAGTAAGCGGCTACCTCTCATTTTCACACTTAGAAGGCATAGCACATCGTGATTCTACATAAATCTAGATCTTTTCATAAAAATCAACATCTACAAGTTTAGGTAATATGGCTGCATGGTCTCAAAAGAGATAATTGAAATAGGTAGACCGTTTCTAGTCCGAGGTTACATTTGCATGTATATTCATTCGATGTCATTGAAGAGTATCAGCGCTCATTATTATGACGTGAAAAATCATAAAAATAAACTTTTACTAAGCACTATTGCTAAACGTTCGAAAAAAAAACTTCATAATTTTGTTCAAGAGAATTTATCGGTGTACGTCTAAGACAATTTTAGACTGTGCCGAAAAAAAATCATAGTTAATGAACGATTAGAAGATTTTCATTTGGAAGATAACATTCGAAATCTTCATAAAACAACTTTCTGCATTGTTCGAGATCATTTCTGATCTTTACTGAATGAGAAAATCTTCATGTGATAATAAATTGTCATGTTCGATCAATAACTACTCATAGAGATAATCAAACTCGGAAGTATTAAACACATTTTGATAGTTAATCTAGTTCATCCATCCTCATTTGAGATGATCATGAGTCTTGAAATATATTCAAAAATACAGAGGTTCGAAAATTTTCTTCTTATACGATTTGATATTGATATTTTCGGTATAGGTTTTTATATACTTCTGCTGATAAGTCTTTCGAACTTGTGATGAGAGGTTTTCTTTCAACTTGAAACGAATGCAAGTTGAAAGCGAAGGCTACGATGTTGCGTGGGTCTGTATGTCTATTTCATACTTATAGAAATGTGAACAACGATGAATAGTCGTATTGGGCATCCGTTCTCTTAAATCTAATCCTCTTGTATTAACATGTAGTAGTCCAAAAAATTTCAGTTGCTTTGTCGATACACATCAACTAAACTTACATTCAAAAATTGAGCTATATAGGTGCAAAGACGCACGATTGTTGCAAGAAAGTAAGCAGCAATATAAGAATAACAGTCACATTTATGTACATGTGTTTATGAGTACTAATAGAAAATATTTCAAATAATTTGTGTTTTCTTTTGAAATTATGCGATTAATTCAGATATCTTTTGGGACACTGTCACATCTTGTATACCAGTGTATGATGTTCTGCGTTCTGTTATTTTTAGGACCTCTGAAAATAATTCATCTTGCTAATTTATTTTCGTTGATTAACTTTCTTTTTTGAATGCGCTCCCACTTTGCCATTATAGTCATTAGAAGTACGCAGAAAACAGATTCGTAAATTTTGATTTCAAATGAGTAGAAAATTATAGTGCAATGAGAAAAGCTAATCATAACACTGCCAGATCTTTCGAATGTTGTGTTATATTTTAGAAAACAATTATAATAGTTGCACTTTGTTTCATTACAATTTTGTAGCATGCTTACTGTGAACTATTCTCGATTGGAAATTCTCTCTATAGAATTTTCACAGTTCACAGCATATCATAAAGCCGATCATAGTATAATTGCTGACATTCATAAGAAGATCTTGATGAAACAGTTATTGGTATGAGACATACGAGTGCTGGCATTTGCTAATATTCTCCTATGGAGTCTTACTGGGATCAGTCATGTGTATGAGCAATATAAACCTTTTAGACATGTCTATTTATGGCATATATACAAGGTACCATCATCATCACATTCGTGCCATACTTAGCCAGTAACTGATCTTTACTTTAACAGCCACATGCATTGATCCGATATTAGTAAAATCATACAAACTATGATGTTCCGTTTTATTATCGTCGTAAATATATCAGATCATTTTTTCGAAATATTTCGATATAGCTGGAAAAAATGCAACACTTGGATTAGAAGCAATCTTGTGACAGTTAAATGTAGTCACTTCATGATGTCCACATAGTAAAATAAAGAGATATTACACATCTTGTTATCGATAAAAGAATTAATACTTTTGCACATGTATCTGGTGTCTATACATAAGTCACGAACGATATACAGAGTTGTTCGAAACTACTCCGTCTAGATTATACGTATAGTGGGATTGAGAAGCTTGTAAAAAATGAATTGCTGCGTTATTTCGGGAGCATGAACTGAGAACGATGTTAATCTAATAACTTGGCTCGTGTAAAACCTTGAATATTGTAGAGAATTCTTTCAATAGATAGGATTTAGATTGAAGTAAGTGTACCTTGACAAATACTTTATTGTTATAAGGAACGATTGATGCGAATCAACAAGCAATTCTTAGAAATATCTATTGAGAGAGAGAGATTAATAATCCCCATTATGAACTAGCAACAGCTGTTAATTGTGTATCATTCGACAATGTCAAGCTGTTTTGCAAGTAGTCTGTGTGTTAATAATGCGCTTCATTAACAATGGTTAGGCATTTAAGAAAATGTTGTAAAATAAAAAATGGAAACTGAAAAAAGATATTTTTAATAAATGCCTATGACAATTGGATAATCGGTTCATTTTCTTCGTGAGTGATGTTTCATCATGAGTACATGCTATAAAAGAGTTTTGATTTGAAGGAATGGATATTTCTCATATGATTTTCCAAGTAATATGAGTAGTCGATCGTTGATTGATTTGATCCTATAATTCTTATAAATCTGTTGATAAGTTGCATAGATAACTGGTCAACAATTCGAACCAATTAAATGTTGCTCTTTTGAAAAAAATTATTCGTAGAAACAGTTTCTGTTAAGACTGAGTTGAATGAGTATCAGTATGATTGGTTTACGATGGATGTAATCTAATGACAAAAACATTTACTCGACTTCTAGGTCCGTTTTAATTAAAAAAATCGCAACTACTACTTGGTTTGCCAGAAGAGTTTATGAAAAATCATACAGTTACTCGATATGAGATGAAATATCTTACAAAAAATGTGTTAAATAGCATCATCATGGATTCGTTCTCAGTTCTGCACGAGTACTACTGAAACGACAATTTAGCGTTGTTCAATACGATAAGCAATAAACACTTAGATTTTCAATACTCTGTTGCTAGTTGACAATTGAAACATGTTTACTCATGAAGAGAAGTATTAAAGAATTTCGTTTTAAATGATGATTTCTTATTTGATCGTAATAATGTGACTATTCATTTCAACTGTGGCATCGTAATACCGAAGAACTATATATAAAAAGATGAAAAATAGGAAATGAAAATAGTTTTCATATTTCTTGTTTCGAGAAAAAAGCTTCTTTTCACAGTAACCATTTTAGAAGATTTTATACTATGACTACAAAAATTCTTGAGAACTTCAATCTTTAAATAAAATGAAATGTTTTCTTCTAGGCGAAACCACTACTACTACATCAACAGAAACCACTTGTAAGTATGTATTTTTTCTTGAATTTCAGATGTCGATAAGAAAGTGCACGATCAAAATTCAGTCGCAAGTGTTCTTTCGATGATCTTTAATGAAAAGGACTCTTAATAATTGTTAGGAATTGCAGAGAAAATTTTGATTAGACATTGTTTGATCAATTCGTCGAAAACTGAAACAAATACTTGTAAGGCAAATAACAAGTTCTTCTAATATTTCGTTGTACGAGTACTAGATTCATTTAAACAAGATGCTCGTAGAACACAATACATGAACTTTATGTCATGCATAAAATCATAAGTAGTTTCCTTTAGAGAATGATATGAGAAAAATTCATCATGTAAATCTATAATGATTATGCACAATCTTCTTTATCGATTTCTTTTTCTTGTCCTATTAAATAACCTAAACAAAACTCCTTATTCTAGCAACTCCAACAATACCGACCACTATACCATCAGGTTCATAACAGATTATATTTTCAATTTCCAAGCAAAAGCCTATTGAACACTTCAAATACAATTCGAGCGATAATATCTAGTTTATGATAAATATATAAAACATATTTTCTTTTAGGATGTTACTTTATCGAAGATTTTGTCAACTTAGTAGACGGAGGACAGCGTCGCATGGGAAGTTTAAGAGTAGGTGATCGTGTCTGGTCGCTAACTCCCGATGGTAAACACTTCATTGAAGATGAAATCGTAGTCATAACTCACGCCGAACCAAGCACAACATGTTTGTATTAATTTTAACTAGTTCTATTGCTCATATATTTGATATGAATAAAGTTTATTTCTATACATTCATTACGGTCGATGGTAACTCAATCACTTTGACGGATTCGCACTATATTCTCACTGTTGTTAAGAATGAAATGAAAATAGAAATCATACGTGCGTCAAAAGTAACACTCGACCATCATTTGATCGTGGCCGGTAGTACGATAGGACTAAAACAAATTATATACACTCAACGGGTTGGTCTCTTTTCACCACTTACGCTTAGTGGTTATTTACTTGTCAATAATATGTCAACTTCAGTCTATATTGATCAGTATGTATCATGACCCTAGAACATTCTAAACAAAGACGGGAGTCAATTTTTTTCTAGCTATGAGATCACTCACCGAACTCTTCATCAACTATGCAGTCCTATTCGAATTTATTATCGTATAACGCGATATTTATTTGGTATAAATTATGACCCATTTGGAACGAGTATCGAAGATTTGCATCCCCTTGCAATGCGGCTCCTAAAACATGATACGATAATTCATTTGATTATTAGTATTTTTCTTTACATGAGATCAATGTTGTTCATTAGTTTTGTCATGTATGTAACTCGACATTGCTACTTGTGTGGAAAGACTTCTCGTTGTTATTATTCGAAAATGAAGTGTCACAAGGATAGTACAACGACTAGATTTGGGATTTCATGAATGCAACTATTTAATATGACTGTTGTTATGATCCAACTGATTTATAAACATGTAGAAAAAAGAAAAAAATAGCTTTTTGAAAATCACACTAGCCGATACTACTGGATTTTTAAACCATTCTCTGTATTTTTAATAAAAATATAATATTAAATCATTCAAGCGTGGTTCATGTGAAACGTAAAAGTGAGTTTCAATATTCAGTCCAATAACTGCTTTTAACTTCTTCAAGGTCAACTATGAGCCACAATAAATTACTTATGAAAGACGTGAAATATTTTTTCTTCGGCTGTGTCACTTGTGTTTTACCGTAAACCACCAATTTAAACAGCAAGATCTCGTTCTAGAAACACAGCTTAGAGGCAATCATATACAACACGTATTAGAATTCCTAAGACTTCTATTCAGTCGAGTAGTATGCAGTTTTTAGTGCGTAGTATTTTATTTGCGACGCATTCATCTTTGTTTGATAGAATCATTTTTGTTGTCATCATCTGAGATCAGTCTCTTAATGTACTGTGCGACCATCACTCCGTCAGCGAATACAGATTTAGATGCCATCCATTATGACCAACGTCATATGCTTTTTAAGTCTAAAACCGGGGTGTAGTATTTATGTGTGAATCTTTTCTTCTCAAGTACTGATGTTTGTTTTTAAATTTAACACTAGCACATTTTCATTTTTTAACATGATTGGCTGAATTTAAAAAAAGAAAATTTTTTTCGATTGTTCGTACAAATGTATGCTTTTTGTTGAGTACAAATTTTACAATCAAAACTAATTAATTGTTCACAATTTTTTCTTTAAGCCGACTGATAGAATTCGTTTTTCTTTATATTTATTGTTGTCGTAAACAGTAGTTGAATTTCTTGTAGACTCGTTTCACTTGGTTATTGATGCACATCTTTAAGTGACACTATACAATATATAACTAGACATAGTATTACTTATTTTTTCTTATCTGTATGAGAAGGCAACAAAATCAGATCAAATTTTACCAGCAATAGATAATAGAATGCATTCCAGTGAACTATGATATTGCAGATGTTTTTTACAGCCATCTCTGGTATGATAATACTATTAGTAACTCATATTGCATACAACTATGACAAAGTAATTTTTTGTATTGTACAGTGATACAGTAATACAGTACATAATAAAACTTTGACTGTAAAATTAAATTGAATTTTATTTCATTCTCACTTTTCTTCTTGTGACTTGAGTAATGTTTCAAGTGTGAATATACCTTTTGTTAATGGAGTGCATACGGTTGGTAGACCTGTAAAGAATTGGATTAAATTAAGAGTGAATTGGTTTTACAGATATTTTATTTTCGAACATCGGATCAAATCATCCTTTTGATTTGTATACAGAATAAAGATTGACACGTGTATTTCTTTGCTTTGTTTTCTTTTTTGAGGCTTCAAACGTAGCGTCGAGACCAGTAGGATACCCTTTAAATGTAAGAGGTCGTGGGATGTTATTTTCTTTTGTCTATGGATCTATTGTTGTCAATCATTTCTACTGCTTTTTCATTTTCATGTGTTGATCATTTGATTCAGGTGTGCTTTTTGTAAAGATAGCTTGCTCATGTTTTAGTTGTCATTCATTTATTTCTAATAATTATCTATATCTTTCTCCCATGGAAGTTTTTAGTATATTTCTATCTTAAAAATGAAAAATACGTTATTCATTTCTAAAAGACAAAAAAAGTGTTCATTTAGTTTATTTTCCAATAGTAATAACATATGATTGATACAATCGGTAAAAAAATATGATTATTGATTGTAAAAAAAGCAGAAATATTTGACTTGTTTGTCAATCAATAGAAGTTCTTTGTTCTTTTCGATTGACAGCTATTGTGATTTGGTTTCCACGGTGATTTTGTTACGTTCTCTCACTCTTGAAAGGATGACCATATAATTCAATAATGTAAGCCTGCTTTCGGCTATTGTCTTCATTTTATTAAAATACCGAATGAAAGCTAGTATTCGTTCTCGAGCGAATACAATTTCTCCTTTGAAAAAGGATCAAACGTATCAAACGACATATGGGCGAGAATTCATATTGAAAAGATCACCATCAATTGATGAAGGTGCACCATTCAATCAACGATTTTTAATTGGCTGCCCATTTGAATTGGATGGTCCTGTTGGTGAATCGATATATGCCCTTGATTTTATTGATAAAAAGGATGTTCAACGGCATCCATTCATTCGACCGAATACGAACAGAGCGAATCGACCTCATCCACACAAGCAGTTTCCTTATTGGCCTCGTCGATCTGAGAGTGCTTTTGATCTACCATCTGATGATATTAAGCAAGCATTAAAAAATCAACTAGGTTCGACATATCAAGTAGACTACACAGGTCAATAAATATATTTTTTCTTCGGTTGTTGGCTTCATATTATTTTTTTCGTTTTCTTAGGAGCGTCTCAGGGATTCGACATCCCATTGGCTTATGATCGAAAGAATCCTTTTTGGCGTGAACGAGCTCGATATACTAGCGATAGTGAATATCGTGATTCTTTTCATAATCATCCGAAAGCAGCGATGCATACTGGCGGACGGTATTCACATAGTTGTCGAGTGCCAGCCGATGCAATTGTTCCTCAAACATTGCCTGTATGGAAAGAGAGACCTCTACAATCAATCTATAAATACGAGATCAGCCAGAAGACCCCGACAGACCTCTACAGAAGAGAATTCGTAGATTCTCTTAACGGACTGTTGGGATAATCGCAAAACTTGATTATAATAATACGTAAAATAAATTTAGCTAGAATAAAATAATGAAATAGTTAAAAGTGTATCAATAGAACTCTTTCTGAAAATCATGCACAATACGCGATTCTATTGTGTAAATCGACTGGAAGAAGCTTCAATAATGTCGAAGAGGATTGATATAGAAGAATGAGAAAAAAAGGAATAAATCATAGTCCAAAGGATTCATACCTTAGCGACAGATTAAAATGTGTCACAGACACGTTTCAAGGCCACTGAAGATCGATGAAACGCGGTAATATTGGTTGATATGACACTAACAAGTGTAAGTGCATGCGAAAATGAGAAAAACATCAATCAAGTGTGCTTAATAACATTAGCAAATAATGATAGATGACGTTGAAGATCGCTATTGATGAAGTTGTGTCTCAATCGACAGAGCAACGTGCTTCCTATTGAAACAGAATATCTTTCCAGTATTAAATCAATCCTATTTGATTTATCTAAATTAAAATCTAATTGAAAATTCTGATCAGTGAACATCCTTTTATCAATGCTGATTCATACACGCATCCACACACATATTAGTGTTTATTATATTATTCATTGATGTTGAAAGAACCTGTAGAAAAATGTTTTGAGATCAAATTCATTTTGCATAATATTTAAAGCGATATACGACGGTTGTCAGTTGATTATTTTCGACATCTATCGTCTTTTTAACTTGTGAATAGCTGAGAAGATAGGCAAATCGTTTCATTTCAATTTATACTAGCTTACTCAACTATTAAGTAAGACATGAAAGACAATTCATCCAAACAATGATTATTAATTTCTATGACTCAAATGCTATTAAGAAAAAGGTTTTGTTCTTTCGTTTCTCTTTTTCGTGCAGTCTTTTCGAAACATCATCAGGAATTGTACCATACCATCGTCAGCATACTTTTACGAGATAACTGATTTCGTGCTAAACATTGGTATTGATGTGACAGTTTGATATACAGATGACTAGTTCTGAAAAATTGAGCTTTTGGTATTGCGATAACTGTGGTCGCACTATCAATCACGGTGATTTTCGTTACAACTGTACAATCTGTGATGAATATGATTATTGTGGTGACTGTGTTGCAGCGGTCGATCCACCCCATCCGCATCGAATGGTTCCTGAGCTTGCCTTTGGGGTAGCAGAGAAAATGATATGTCGGCTAGAAACCATGAGGGAAATGGTGACAACTGCAATCGACAACTACTGGGATCGTCATTGTTTGGGAACACGAGATGTTGACAAAAATGATCCGTCCATCTTTATCGATTCATACTCGTGGGTTACATTTAAGACTATTGGTGATCGATCAAAAAACTTTGGACATGGACTACGACGTTTGATCGAATCGCGAGGTTATCTCGCTATTTGTGCAGGAAACAGACCAGAATGGGTCATCACCGATTTTGCATGCATCTTTCAAAGTATTATTAGTGTACCGATCTATACATTGTTTACTGATCGTGAAATTGAACATGTTATCAATAATACGAATGTGTCTGTTGTCGTCTGTGATGAAGAACAACTAAGACGATTTATTGATCTTAGTTCAAAATGTCCATCGTTGCAACATATTGTCTGTATGGATCCTATCGCAAACACGGTACGCAGTAAGTGATGACTTGAATAGATTGCAAAACTACTTTCTTCTCTTACGCAGTTACAGAACAAAATCGAATTGCTATACACTACATGAATACCATTGAGAAATATGGTTCTAGCGAGCAGTACACTTGTGCCAATATAAAACCAACAGATCCCCTCACCATTCTATACACCAGTGGAAGTACTCAATTTCCAAAAGGGGCTATAGTGAGTGAAAATGCTTATCGCGCTGCATTCCCCGAATGGCTTTCGTCCTCATCATCGTTAGATTACGTATATTTCTCATATCGGCCGTTGGCATGGGCTGCGGACCGAGATGCCATCTTTCTCACATTATTTTATGGAGGGCGGACTGCATTTTCCACTGGGAAACTATCTCGACTCATAGAAGAGCTAGCCCTCGTCAGACCGTCCGATTTTGCGGCAGCTCCAGCATTCTTCAATAAAATCTATACTGAATTCAAGACTTCACTTGCTTTGATCAGTGCACACTCCTCAGCTGAAACTTTGGCAGATGAAGAACAACGCCTTCTAAAACAATTCTCAAAGCCTATGCCTAATAGGTGCAAAATTATTACCATAGGAGGTGCTTCAGTCAATCCAGCACTACTGACTTTCATGAAAAGATGCTTCACACAATGTATAGTCTATGAATCATACGGAATCACCGAATGTGGAAGCGTCACATTAGATAATATTCTC
>OENT01001248.1:33753-51183 GCA_900239685.1 Rotaria macrura | reverse complement strand
TTCATTTGTTCAAATAAAGAGTCATAGCCAGTCCATTAAAGTCGGGAGCTATGGTTTCACTCTTTTCTTAAATTTCTATTGCTTTGCATCAATAGTCGAATGAAATGTACGGAAAGATTCGAACAAGATAAACATAATCACATGACAGAGACAATTATCAGGATCTTTTCATGCTGAATCGAGCACGATTGGTGAGTATTACATAACCCATGGTACGCTTGGGTCTTCTTTTGTGAAATTTCTCTGCAAGATTGCCTACTTGAATTACGACAAGCCAGATTGCGGCAACAGTCACCTATCACTTCTGCGTATCGAAATCATACTCTCACAGATGAAGTGTATTCGTTCGACAAAAATAGGTTAGACATTTAGCCATATCTGCAATCCTGCGAATTTTTTTCATTGATTGTGATCAAAAACAATCAAATGGGCCGGGACGTAGGTGTAGATTGGTGGTGTTTCTACTTCTGGAATAGAATAACGTGTGCAGGCATGCACTCAACCATACCCTCACCAGTGCGAAAAATCTTTGCAACATTATGCAAGTTTTCGGAATCGATTACAGTCTTGTGAAATGTAACAATAAGGACTCCTAACATTAGAACTGTACAGATCAACTAAGTGAGAGCTTATCAGGATGAAATTGTAAATTCTCCTCATCACGTGATTAGAATAGAGGAAGCTATTTGTTTGCTATTGTAAGAGCAACATATAGGCTTGGTCGGATCATATGAAATGGTGGCCTTGATTGAATTCAAGATTGATCCAAACAATCCTACGGTTTGCTCTTACAATAGATAGTTTAAATTCAAGAGGTTCTTCCTGCTTAAGTCAACAGCCTTAATGAGCGAAAGGTGAAAAAGATTATTTCTGATCATGGGGAAAAGAGACGTCGTTGGCATCTACAATCTCTAAAACCTTTCAAACACTTTTGGAACATTCCGAACAGTTGAATTCTGAAAGTTTTGAAACTTATCTTTTCCACTGTGATACGAAATCAGTTTGTTTCCCATAAGCATTATTGTATGATATGAATAGAAGTGTTTACGCAAAATTTAGTCGTGAGGAGTGAATATATTTTAGATTACATCAATCACATGATTGAAAGATCTATTAGTGTAGATAACATTTTTTCGAAAGATGCAGTTACTATTTTTGATCAGTAATGGTTGACATGTTATGATCGCACGTAAAAGACGAAAAATATTGAGTTAGGTAGGAAGGCCACAAGATATTTGTTAAACACACATGACAAGAAAAACATTACTTATTTAATATAATGTGACATGACTTGTCATCGATAGATATTTTCTCTCACAGTTGATAAAATAAAAATTATTCAACAGTATCACATTTAAGCAGAAACTGTCCAAAAGGTCTGCCCGAGTCATAGAAAAATGAGAATA
Source organism: Rotaria macrura (assembly GCA_900239685.1). Taxonomy (NCBI): domain Eukaryota; kingdom Metazoa; phylum Rotifera; class Eurotatoria; order Philodinida; family Philodinidae; genus Rotaria; species Rotaria macrura. The sequence goes on along the minus strand of OENT01001248.1, from coordinate 49,777 downwards.
CGTGCCAAAGATTTTATAGGAAAAATAATTTAGAAGACTTCACTTATATATCATCTGAATCGATTTCTTCGTATATTGACATAGTAACTTATTTAGAAAAAACAACTCAGGTAATTTAGTCTACTTGTTTATAAAGAGTCTGTTTCTTTACATAATCGTGCAAATATGTGACTGTACTATCACCCTAGTCGAATTTCTGACCAATGAATATTTCTTCAAGAATGTATCGTGTTCAAGTACCTTATCGACCATTTAGTCCTGATTCTTGTTGTAGAGAACAATTCAATCTATTGATAAATCGCTTATCCATTCTCTCTATTGTCTCTAGCATCTTTCTTAGTTTCAACAAATATAAGAGAAACCGTCTCGCTTTGTGGTTGTGCCTTTATGAATGTCATTGCATAACTTAATTCTTGAAAGTTAACTATACTATCACAGTAAGCATTCGATATCAAGACAATAATAATAGTTGCATGTTCCTTGTCGGAACTACACAATCCTAGATATCCGTAAATCAGCAGACATTTTTGTAATCAACACAAGTTTCTATCTTGTTAAATATGCCCAATTTTTCAACAAATAATTTGCAAAGCTTTTCATCGTTCCATTTATAACTTATGCAGGTCATTGGTTTTTGTTTGGTTTTTTATTGATGAGATAATTTAGTAGGATTGCTATCAAACTTAAGATTGCATCAAATCTGGTTGGCAATATCTTGCCTTGGCCATTGGGTGAGACCCTCAATAAGAATGCAAAACTCATCGCATTTATGCAGTTCTGCTCGATACTCCACATAACTCGGCACGCACAAAATAATGTTTAGTAATGACTTCCATTTGAGCTGCTTGAGATGATCCACCTCTAGATTAAATGAAAATCCATACAACGATGTAAGCGGTTTAACGAAAAATTCTATTCTCTTTGTTTCAACATGTCTCTTATTACTTAAAACATAGCGTACAATCGACATGCTCAAAAAGCACGTTCAACTGAATTGAGTACTTTGGACAAATGAATTCCCCAAGAACACAAATCTTTTTAAAGATTTTGGTGTGGGTGTGGATGTGACTGAGTAGAGTACAAAAACGCCCACCCCATAGCCACACCCACACCCCAGATCCTTCTTCAAATTTATTAACCTTTTGTTTTGTTATTTAGATATATTGAAGATGTTTTCATGACATTTAATTTATCCAAGGAAGACTTCAAAGCTGTTCTTGAAAGACAAGCCAAGAAAGATAAAATTATTCAAATTCAAGCACTAAGAAACACAAAAGAAATCACTGTGATTTAAAAAGTAGAACTGTTCTCTTAACATTTTGACAGGTGTCGAATCGTTTAAATTCTTTGAAACTATTTTTTAGTTTCAGCGTCCTGCAAAACCATATGTGCCACCTTTTCTCCTATGGCGTATGCAGGCGCCTGTGGGTGTCCACTGTTGAGAATAGGCAGAATGGAAACATCCGCTACTCGCAAGCCCTCAACACTCCACACACGAAGACGATTGTCAACCACTCCCATTGGGTCATTATTGGGTGCCATCTTGCATGTGCCACTTGGATGACAGCAGCTGCTGCAGAGTGCTCTTACATGTTCTTTCCAACCGTTCACATCTGTTGGAAAAGAAGTTGTTTTTGGCCAAGCGCCAATGATAATATCTTTTGTTCCTCGCCCTTTCATCAACACTTCGTGAGCAATTCGACAACCTTCGGCAAGCACAGCCAGATCGAGATCGTTGTCAAGTAAGGCGTGATCGATGATTGGCTTGCTTGTCGGCTCCCTGGACGACAATCGTACGGTGCCTCGCGCTTGCTGCCCACAGAGAAGAGTGATCAATGTAAAGACACCGTCGTCATTAGATGGAGCTGTATANTAACTAATGTTACCGAAAGATTATATTCGGGTGAGTTGGCTCTCCACAACTCTGTGGTTTAATTTAAAAGGGTCATTGTGATTTTTCTGATTCAATGAATTTCGTTTTCAATTTCTGGTTAAATTCGATTTAGCAGATTTTCAGGAAAGTCAAATCATATTTGCATTTGAACTCTCATCTCAGATTCATCATTCTACAATGCAACAGATATTTAGCTGACTATTTTCGATAAACAGTTTTTAAAACAGTCCTATTCTCGATCTAAGAAGACAAGCAAACACCCTCAAGTATGCAGTACATCGTATCTTCTCAATTTTGGTTTTAATTCGCTAAAACCATAGAGGTTCGAAAAAAAAGTTGAGAAGAGTGCTATTGTCTGACCTTCAGGATGAAGTTCGGGCGGAACAAGATACAGTTCACTATTGAAAAACTCGACGTGAGGTTGATTAGGTAGCTGTCCGGTTGGATCATCACACTGCTGCTCGGATTTTGCAGCTTCCCAAATGGGATCTTGAATCGACCTGTCAATTCGTTTAAGTGCAAAGCAGCCGAATACGAATTTTGCCATGGGTCCTGTTTTAGTGTTGTGCCATTCTTTGATCGATAATGCGAGTGCGTCTGGATTGTGGTAGAAAAGCCGATCGAGCGTGAGATTGGGATCATTTATTTGATAAGAGGTGTAAACCTAGACGACGACATAAATTATGCTATAAATGAGTGGAGCCATATGTTACATACGATCGGGTGATCTATGAGATTTTCACCGACGCCCGGCAAATCGACTTTGCAGTCGATGCTCATTTCAGTGAGGTGATCTCTGCGTCCAATACCGGAGTGCATTAAGATTATTGGAGAATTGTAAGCACTAAACGAAAAACGATCTCTTCCGCAGACAGACACAGCCACGAAAAAACGAGGTATACTAATAGTAGAAAATTATGTCTTTCTTTTTCTTCTGAAAGGTTGCCCTGACTGTTCATGCTTAAGAAATTTTTAGAATCAAAGTATAAGGTAGATTTTTCAAAACAGTTGCCCAGTATAATGCAGGGTTTTCAAGCGTTGGGCCTACCCAGCGCTTAAGATAATTTCCTTTCTCGATTTAATGATTATTCGTTGACCACTTGCATTATCATGTACTTCTACACCGACTGCCTTGTATTCATGGTTTTCACTATTATTTGTGGTGTTTTTCTCCAGAATGATTCGGTCTACACGTGTACTTGTTTTAACAGTGAGATTCGCTATCTTACAATCGTGCACAAAATCTGCACCTGTAGTCCGAATACCGTTGTGAATGGTACGAACCATATGTCCAACACCTAGATAAGTCTGCTATCAACATTTTATAATGTAATATGAGCGCAGCAGACCTTCAAATTCACCTTGAACGAACATATCTGGTTTGTATTCAAAGCCTTGATCGATAAATGAGTCGAGAATTTTTTGTGAAATGGGCATCAGAGGATGCGGTTCAGTGTGCAGAGGTCCATTAGTACCATGAGCAGACAAGTCTGCTTGATGCCACTCAACTGGATGAAATGTTTCCGATGCTTTAAAGTGAGGCAGCATGTCATTCCAACTCCATCCTGGATTTCCCATTTCAGCAATTCGGTCGTAATCTGCTTTGGCACCTCGGGTAAACACTGTGCCATTGATTGCACTGCAACCCCCGAGAACACGACCTCGTGAAGCGGCTAGAACACGATTGTTACATCCTTTTTGAGGAACCATATCGTAGCCCCAATCGAGTGCACCCTCCTGAAACAGTGCTGGCAGACCACCAGGCATTCGACTGTTGTCTATACCTTCGTGGCTGATATAAAGAACGACTCGATCCAAATAATAAAAAAGTGAACAAAATGACAAACCTGGGACCAGCTTCTATAAGGCACACATTGAAGTGATCGTTTCCCTCCGCCAAACGCCGAGCTGCAACTGCACCACTTGTTCCACCACCAATAATGATGTAATCATAAATATCAATGTCATTCTTGATGTTAGCCATTCTAGAAAACGGATAAGAGATGGAGATTTTTATACTTTCATAATTTTTCTCTCTAGTTTTTCTTCGTCTAACTGTCATAGGATTTGCACCACTATGAGCCATTACTTAATCTCAAGTAAAAAGCTTCTTAGTCAGCGAAGACCTCACGCTTTATCATATGTGCCTGGAAAAAACGTTTGACTACATAAATTTATAATGAGAATCAGCATGAAAACTCTTTTGATTGAAAAAATATTCGTATACCGACACACCTCAATTTGAACAACGCGAAAAGAGAAAACTGTATTTAAAAATCCATTCACAATTTACGCTTCTTGCAAATAACTCGGTTTTTCAGTGGCATAATTGTTCCTACCTCGTAGTGTACAGCACATGTTTCTGATTCGGACAGCTTTTTCAACATCTGGAAAACGTCGTCTTTTGTTTGTGACTTTTGTGTAGAAACATATAGACGTTCTTATATTTTTCAGTAGAGAAAAGTCTACTGAGTCGAATGATGTAAAAATCATTTCTATATCATTAAAATTAACTGAGTAATTAGCACTATATAGTTTCAGAGAGATTGAATTTGTCCGAATTAGTAGCTGTATTCCTAATACGAACAACAAGTGAAAAAATGTTCCTCGTTCGAACAAATAATGCAAAATACATAGAAAATAATACCTCTTTCGTAAACGTAACTCTTTTATGTTTTAGCTTTGAAATTTCATTTTGCTTTCGCTAAAAAAACGTGTCTTGACCCATTCTGGATTAATATCCAGAGATTCAGTTCAATCGAAGTTTGGCCACCATGTATAGGTTATACCAGCGAATATGCCATTTTTGTGGAAGCTGAATCTCAGCTTCCGAGAACGGGATCGAGATGAAACTTATGGGGGTCAATGTTGTATCCTCAAGGTAAATTTCTATTGAAAAAACATTGTTTTGCTGATCGGCATCCCCTGATTTTTGTTGTACTGATGACGATGTTCAATTTTTAAGACTATAGTCGTAATCCACATCGAATTTCATTGATAAATTTGAAATTTCATCAAAAAATATCAAAGCATTCTGGAGATATACTATTTTCAACATTATGAATATTGTAGCAATTGTCAAGAAAAATCAAGGCTTTGTATCTCTGGAATGGTTTCATATCTTTTGAGGAAATTCGATGTAGATCAGGGATGCAGTCTGAAAAATTGAATATCACTATCAGCACACAATAAATAAGCGGATGCCGACGGATGAAAAAGATTTTTCACAACGTCAGAACGAAAAATATTTTCAATTGAAATTCCTCTTCACCCAGGCCACTAAAAACGGTATCATTTACGATCTCAATACGGACGGAAAATCTTGTTAAAAAGGAGTATTTACGGTAACAAACGGGATCAATACTGTCCGCTTTCGGTCTGTAACAGACCGTATTATCTGGCGCAGAAATACGATGAACTGTATTGCACAGCATTATTATAGTAAACGGTCGTAAGCGCACCGCATTTTATCCGTTTACCACTTTTACTGAGTCGCGTGTTTTACTATGTTTTTGATTAAAAATGCGTTGTTCATTACTCTTGTCACTTCAGAAATTCTTTTACATGTATTGATTTCTTTTTAATCCAAAAGGAAAAACGTAGATTCTCAAACCCTACAAATAAAACGTAAAAATTTGTTCAATGAAGAACGGCTTGTGTTGTAATGCTGTTGAAAAATAAAAATAGAAAAATTTCCCTTTTTTCTGTAAAATTGGAGTTCTGCCTTAAAATCAATTAGATCTTATAGTACTTATGTGGAAAATTTTAATAAAAGTTGGATTTTATTTCATATATTGGAACCAAATAAAATAGATTAGGAAATTTTTGTGTTGGTATATGAATAAATTTTTAATATGTTAACTTTGTAGAAGTATTGATTCACACCTTGTAAAGCAATGACTCTACGGAATAAGATAACTATATGAGCTTCGTGTACATTTTCAGTGCTCGACGTCTTTATGTACGTACTTGCCTAGGCAGTTAGTCAATGAAAACCTAAAGAAAATGCATAGATCCGATTAAGTTCCCTCTAGAAAAAATATACATAGTTGTTCCGCAAAACGGACGAGCAAATGAATGTACTGTTATTTTTCAAAACCTTTAGTACTCCTATGATTAACTATCTATTCGTCTTTTTGGGAGTAGACCAATGGAAAAAATATATATATATCGTTAAGATTGATATAGAGATATTTCGGTGAGACAACGCATGAGTACAATAATATAATTTCAGTTTAAATAGATGACGCTGTAATCCATGTCTATTCGGAAGCGTGTGGTTTTTAAAATTGTTAGTTTATTTTACTGTAAACGTGATAATTTATGATGAAAATAGTCAATATCAATAAAACAAACACTTAATTTAGCGTGCGAAGTTACTAATGATAACTGAAAAAAATACAACAAAAAACGGTCGGCAGACGATGCTCCGTACGGCATCGTCAACTGCACTCGATATACGGCATTACGTACGGATACTAGTATACCAAAAAGAAAATGGCTCTCCGTAAATTTATCGTTTTTTCACCGTTTACTGCATTATATGAAGCGTATTTTACCGCCTGGATAGGGTCAAACAGCATTCGCAATATAGTTGCATCTTTGCTCCCATGTGCTGGATATTAATCCGGAGTGGGTCAAGAAACATTTTTCGTAGGGAAGCAAAAATGCAATTTTAAAGGTGAAGCATAAAGGAGTTTCGTTTAATAAAAATTTATTCTTTTTCTATTTCTTTTGTACTATGTGTACAAATTAGGAACATTTTTTCGCTGACTGTTCGTATTAGATGCACTGAGCCTAATTCGAACATGCAACTGAGTTCTGTTAAATTCAATATCTCAGCTAAAAACACGTGAAAAAATCTGAACTGTTGGATTAAAACTCCTTGATCAATAAGGAACATTTTTTTTTCACTGAACTATTTAAAAAGTTTTAACTTTTCCTATAAAACAACTTCATTTACAAAAGTTTTCTTTCCTACCATGTATTTTACATTGAATGTTCGCATTAGAGACATGCGCTGCAGTAAGTTTTCAATTTCGTCGGAATTAGGAGTAGAAGAAACAGATGAACTGCTTTGTCTTTTCGAACAATTATTGCTATGTATTGTAATTGATTTGAATAAAATATTATTTCGTTATTATTGAGTATCGAGAATCATTGAAACTGAATGACAAAAAAACTATCAAAATGAAACCATTAGCCGACTTAATTGTAGTTATTTATCAAAAGACACATCTATTTCAAAAGAATATGCTGAATACAACTTGGTGATCAAACGTGTAATGAAAACTTTTCAAGAAAGCGAAGAGAGAAGCCTTCTCAACAATAAATCATCAGATTAGCTTGTATAAACTTGGAAGACAATAGTCATATGGAAATTTTCATAAGACACAATAACTGACAACAAGCCTATATAGAGCTTAGTCTAGTCTTTGATAGCTGGAGAGCATCTTATCGAACGATTAACCTAATGTTCACTGAAGCCTTCAGTTTCATTCAAGTACGTTACTACGCAGATAGTCTTTTCCGTATTTATAGATTGGACTAAGATATCGAGAGTCTCGTCTCTAAAATGTTTCTTGTTCCATCACTTGATTGACTACATGCTATCTTATCTTAGGATCGGATCCTATTTATAATCGTATAAATCATTTTATTTAGGACGATTCCATTATCGACATGATTAAGATTTCGTTCTGATTCAGCATCAACTAAATAAGGAAATTGTTCTGAAATCTATTTCAAAATTCAAAGATTTCGTTTTCATAGATGGTACAAGAATCAATTCCCTATACATTAATAAAGATAGTGTCGCATGCAAGTAATTAGAACAGAGAATGTTCAAGATTGATTTTCTTCACGGTTATTGCCCATTGAACTTTATTCTCATATCAATTTAAACCTAACCACATCAGACTGAATCTGAAAAAAAGAGATGTTAATATTTTAACTCTTGACACAATTCCTTATTGATCAAGAAAGAAAAAAAGAATTTTCAAACCCGTAAATAAGTCAAAATAAAAAGATAAAGACAACTTGTTTAACGATAAATATCTGGATGCATGTTTTCAAACGATCATTGGTTTGTTTGTGTTTGGATCAGAAGACAAACAATGACGCTGAACAGAGCAGAAAAAAAATAAGGAGAAGAATCAAAAAAAAAGGGAAAAATTCATTGGCCGTGTTTTAAGAGTAATACGACGAATTTCGACAACAAGAAAAATAGAACAAGAATTTTAATTCTAAGATTAATAGACACAAGAAGAAGAAAAGAATCACAGGTATATTTAGATTTATAAACAACAATTGATATTTATCGAATTGTTTAACAGTAGAAAAAAAAAACATTAATCAGTCTGCATACTAGATTAGTCATAAGCGCGCAGCAAACATTATGAAAATAACGAGAGAGTAAGAGTCACAGGCTGGCATGATTTGCGAGCATTAAGAAAAAGAGAAAAAAAAAGAGGAATCACTGTGTCTGCTACGGACGGCTGAATTCAATTAGTGAATCGCAATGATTAGGCACCAAGATGGTTGCTTGTTTCAACATTTTATTCTTCATCATCAACATCAGTTGGCTAGAAATAAAACGAAAGTATATCCTATTAAATAAACTTGATAACATTGACTTAGTTATACTTGAAAATTAGTGTTGGAGATTAATGACAGATGCAGGGACGTAGCTAATGGTGATGAAGTTGACAGCCATTGATCAACTTTTTCTGTAGAATCGTAGCTATTCGATCTTGTTAATAACGGTATATTATGATTAGAAGTTGCGCCTGGTATTTGTTGTTGCTGTTCATTTTGAACTGAACGATAGCCTTCATCAGATATTTGACGATCAATTTGTGTATTATCTATTGTTAATGGTGCAAAATGAGAATTTAATTCGTCGATATTTGTTAATGTTAAATTAGAATTATCTTGTTGATTTAATTTTGAATCATCATGATTTGATGATGGCGATGATGACTTGGTACTTTTTTTATCATCAGATGATGCTGATGAACGTACTTCAAGAATATTCATTAATGCTTTAGATGAATTCGTTAATTGTTTTGGTATATTCGTGGATTCAACGAGTGATGATGTTTCAGAAAATGTATCCAAAACCGAATCTCGAATATCATCATCGTCGTTTTCAATACCTGATTTACTCAGTAGTTCATAATCGTTCAATGATTTAACAGTTGTTTGATAACGGAACGATAATTCATTCAAGTAAGATTCAAGACTTTGTTTTAAAAATCCAAGTGCTTCAATAGTTGGAACTAGATCGTATTCATACATAGGCATCGACGGTAATGTATCAGAACTACCAGTTGAACTACGAACATTATTATACAAAGCAATCATCTGAGGATTATGTATCATAGCAAAAGTCTACAAAATAAAATGGTTTGGAATTAAAAAAAAACGTATGTCAACTTTTCTATTCTTTTAAAAGTTTTGTTTCTCTTACCTTCTTATGCTTTTTATGTTTTTTTCCCGTTTGCGATGATTGTTGTTGCGGTTGTGGTAGTTGTTTATTCGTTTTCGAACGTCCACCATATTTATTAACAATATCGGATGATAATTCTTTTTTATATTCAATTTCATTTCCATCATAATAAGGTGAATGAATAATGTCACTCGTTGTTGTCGAATTGAAATTTAGTGGAAGGAAATTTCTTGGTAATTTCATAGCGATAGCAGGTTTTGGTTGATTAGTAGATGTTTTCGACGATAACGTATTACCTGAATCACGTTCATCCATATAGGAAGATAGAATTGTTTGTTCTTCGTGTGGTGTCAATGGATGATAGAGTAGTGATGTTAATTCTGATGATGGTGTTAAACATGTTTGATCATTATTAAGATCATGTTCACTGCATTTTTCACGAAAATATTTAATTAATATATTGATTGAATTCAATTGATCTTGACATTGATTTTTTTCATGTTCCCAACTAAATCAAAGAAAACAAACTCATCATTATAAAAAAAACCGAGGCTTGGTTCTATTTTACCAATCTTTTTCGAATGAGACAAATGATCGAATAGGCGTTTGTCCATCTGTTAGTGGTGAACTGATGAGTTGTTGTTGATTTACATGTAGACGACGGCGACATTTTTTACCATTTGTAGGAATTGAATTAGTGGAGGATAATAATAAACGTTCACGTTCACTACGTAGACTTTCGATAGCTGAAAGAAAATGGTTGAATAGAATTTTATTTTTCAAGCAATGATTGAAATATTCGAAATGATTTGACGAAAAAGTACGATGGTCAACATTATTCTACTGAATTAGTTCAGTCTTTCTATGATTCAATAATAAATTTACTAATTACAAGATGACATTATTCTATCGCTCGGATACTTTATTGTGAATAGAATCTATTCATGATACGTTAGTGTTTTTTACACTCAATCATTTTCATGTACTCTTAATGAATAATTAAGATTCGCAAATTTAACAAGATCTATCATGAGTATCGTGCTCGATTGCTCTATTGTTGAGTCGATAATCAGAGTTAAGAGAAGAAAGATATTGTCGAAGAGTAAGTTAGTTCATCTCCAGGCAATTTCTCTAATTAGAATCTTTCCTTATCATTTGATTAAAACTATATTCACGTCAAGAAGAATAGTTTCAAATATTCAATTATAAGTAAGAATTGAGTCCATTTTAACTATTGCATTACCGTGAAAAACCAACAATTTTTAATCTTCTTCGAGAAAATGAATTAAACACTATCTATCGAGTCGATTTAAAATAATTCGGATTGAAATCAACAAAAACAAAACCCTATTTCATTAAAGTAATAAGTGGTTGATTTTACATCTGGTCAAGAGATCCTTGCTCCGTCCATTATGAAAACTAAACATCGTGATTCATGACGAAGTTATCCATAAATTATTTTTCAAAAATTTTCTATCACGATTGTAATTCATGGCAGTATTGACGTCATCGTATAGTCTAGAAAATTTTCTGTCTGTGATTACAATAGAATGAAACAGAGTACTTGACTTATATATGAGTACGATTGTTCTGTGAATCTACGATCACTGATTTGACATCAAACACTTATTAAATAGAAATGTAGAATTCTACTAGGATGATATCTTTCATCGATCATTGAAGACAGAATACTATGCAAATAGAATATTTCATTGTGATTTAAACTCTATCAACTTGTTATCTTTCGCATATCGAGAAATGAAGAAGAGACAATATGGTACATGTCTTTAAACTATGCACATTGATAAAGAACTAATCGACAGATGCAAATTTATGAATTTCAATTCATCATTTCAAGTATGATAATAGACTCAATGAACTTTTCGAAAAATATTTTTGAATAAAGCAAAACTGCCTTTCTACATTATCATCTATTATGTCGAGTTTCTTTTTTTTTATCACGTGCTATGAAGAAGAATCAAGTTGACATATTATCATGCTTTCGTTGATTTACGTATTTTATTTAATCCTATTTATCTTTTACTTCGTTTCTTTTTTTCTGACTACGGCTACATCGTTTTCCTCGTGCGTGTCTGTGCTTATCGTGTTGTTGTTGTGTTTCTGTTAATAGATATGATAAAATAAAATTTACTCCAAACAAAAACAATATACTAAAAGTCTGCCAATTTTGCTTGCTCCAGATTCTAAAAAATAGAGGCCGGAATGATTTCTAGAATAATCTTAACTTTATCTAATCGTCGTTCTGAAAAGTCAACTAATAATTTACGTGTATTTACAGAGGCCAAAAACAAAAAGTGATGAAATAAAGAGAAAGACGTAATATTTCTTTTTAGAATATTCGAAATGATTTCAGACTAATTAGAGTCTATACTAACTTGTTTCGATTTGCGGTAGTTTTTCAGCATTTTCACTCAATAATTGTTTGATTTCTGTATGTTTTCGTAAATCATTATTTAGACTTTCTTCTAGTTTCTAGAACAAGTCAAAATTGAGTCTTGAATAGAATTTTCAAAATGAAATAGACCTTTCGTTTCATAGTAGCCGTTTGTTGTTCATCATCGACTATTTTTAATTGTGCTTTATATTCATCTTCTTCTCTAAATAGAATCGAGAAAATTATTCTTGGAAAACGAATTCGTGAAATAAATAACATACCGAAGAGCAGGTAAAGCTTCTTCAATCGAACGAATTTCTCGTTGTGCCAAAGCACGATATTCTTCTGTTTTATTTTCTTTTTTTAATTCTACTTCATATCGTCTAAAATTAACAGAAGCAAAAAACGAATAAACATGATTTCAATAGTAGTACGAACTAAATTTTACCGTTTATCTCGAAGTGCTATAGCTAAATTTGAAAAACGAAGTCTCGAACGCGATCGAAGATTTGTCATTTGAACGTGCTAGTAAAGAATATCGTAATCATTTCGCTTCGAAGAATAAATATCTCCTTACCAATCTCTTTTTTGTTTGTGTATGCTTATTGATTTCTTTGTTAATTTCTGTTATTGAATTACGTAGAGCATTGACTTCATTTTGTAAGAATTCAGAATCCTGTTTTAATTTTTCTTCATCATATTTTTTCTAAAAAAAGGAAATTTTCCATTGAAAATAACTGAGATTAATATTTAAAAATAAACAAAACAATACTTTTTGACGCATTAATCCTTGCAGTTCCGATTTGATTTCAGATAAACGTCGACGAATATCAACTTCATTTTGAGGTGCGATTTTCGAACTAAAAAAACAAAAAGAAAAATAATTCACCAAGTTTAATAATTATTTTCGTTTTTACTCTAATTGTTGTTCGTCTTCGTCGCTCATACCAGGACGATTAAATAACTACTCAATGAAAACAAGTATTATGAATTATTTTGTTTTGTTGATGATCAATTGATTAATCATGTGAAAAAGAATCCATTAATATTTGTTGTCGTTTCTTAGTGATCATATCATAAATGTTGGAATTTCATATTTAACATGATCACCTTGAAAAAGTCCAGGACCAAGGTAGATAAGGAGGAAAAGCTCTCTCTCCGAATCAATCTAAGAACAGAACTTACACGAATGATCATGATTATGAGTAGAAAATTGATGCATAGACAAATTATTTATGTTCGAATGTCATTCATCAATTTTGTCAAAATGCGAAATCGTCACACTAAATGAGAAACTTCGTAATGACGATAGCAAAAAGAAGTCGATGTATAACAGAAAAGAAGTAGATAGAGAACGAAAAAAGAACTCAATCGAGTTCATGTTAGTTAATTATAGTTTGCAACTATCATTGTCCAATACAATTCTCGAAATGATGATCTTTGTATTTCATTCATAAATTTACAAGTGTAATGTTGAAAAAGAAAAATGAGAGAATGAATGCAAATCTTTGGATTATTTTGCCTAGAAAATATATATACAAAATTAACGTTAGCGTCATCTATAGTGATTTTTTTTTCTTCAAAATTTCACTTGTATTTCTATTAAATGACATCTCATATTCTGTATATTGAAATAATAAAATTTTTCTGGATTTCCTATTCAAGAAACAAGATCATAATAACCTAGCAACAACTAAATATTAAATTTCAAATGGTTGTATGGCCTAGCAAACATATCAACTTAATTTTGCAGGCAAACTTGTTAAAACTCTTGGCAACCGTCACTTAATCATTTTATTAAAGAAAGAAGCAAAAAGAATCGAACAACTTGTTTGACAAGCGAATGCAGGTATTCTTGTAATCGTTGTTTTTCTTATGATAAATTGTACAAAACTATCGTTTTCTAATATTACCTTGTCAATGATATTATAGATAACATGAAAGGTTTTTTGCACAGTCAAGACGGCTCTTATGCCTTCCCTCTTGGACCTAAAGTAACAACAGTCGGACGTGAAAATTGTGATATTAGCATTAATGTATGATTCATTTCTTTCTTATTTATGAAATTTTTCATTTCGGAATCTAAATTTTCTTGTTCACAGAGTTCTCAAGTTGATAATCAACATGCATTAATAGAATACGATGATGAACAACGTTGCTTTATTTTAAAAGATCTAAATTCATCATCGGGCACGTATGTACATGACTGTCGTGTTCAAAATGCTGCTGTACGATTGAACCATGGAGATGTTATACGATTGGGCTTTAATGGTATACCACTTGAATTTCGAGTTGAACAACAACAAGAAGTATTATGTAATGTCATTCTACACACATAATAATATGATTTGTATATAGAGCACTATGCCACCTATATATCAAAGACAACCATCGTCGAATTCTCTTCAAGTTATTACGCAAACAATACCATCTCGGCGCGCAACTAATGGCATAAGCAATCAACAACAACATATTGACATTCGACAAAGTCCAGGATTTACACTTCGGTAGAGAAACATTGATTTTCGTTCTTTCAAAACAAAAATAAATCATGAAACATTTATAGAGGTCGACCGTCAAGCGCAGGAACTAAACGAACACCGCCGATGTTATCAAATACTTCTAGTCATGGTTCAAATGGTGTTCGTGATTCTCTCGTTCGTCGTATGTATCAAGTATTGTTTTTTTTGTCTCGGTGTTTAATTGTACGTATTTATGTATATTGTGTATGCAGATAATGCTTGGACAACGAGTAATACATCGAATCCTGGTCGAAGTATTATTAATGGAAATTTTACTGGTGAATTAGATGTGCCTTGTCAAGATAATAGTGAAATAGCAAATAGAGTTGATCAACTTGAAAAAGAAGTTAAAGGACGCGATACAGAAATTCGTGAATTAAACGATCGAGTAAAATTTTAAATTGAAATTTGATCTATAATTCCAATAGAGTTTCTTTATCTGTTCATTCTTTTTTTGTTAATCGGTAGCTTCGAAGTTTAGAACCATTGAATTCTACATTTACAAATGAAGTTCATACATTAAGAAGTGAATTAGAAAAGATTAAACGAGAAAAACAAGCAGCATCAGGACTTATTACAAGTCTTCAACGAGATCTTCATTTAAAAGTAGAAATATACAATATCAATTTACATAATANGATTTTTGATATTTCTAGGAATCTGATTTGGCTAAATTAACACGAGAAATCGATGGATTAAAAACAGATAGTCGGGACAAGGATCTCCGATTACAATCATTACAAGCTAAAGTAAAATATCAAATAATAATTAATTAACTTGTGATTTTTGCATGTCTTCTTTTTTCACTCTCTTCTGTCTTTTTGTAGCAGGTGAGTGCTAAAAGAATGTTTGAAAAACCGCTTAGTTTTTTTTTTAAAATTTTTCATCACGATTGTTTGACCTATGCAAAGATTTTATTCAAAATGTTAAAACAAATCATTCATAATTAATTGCTTCATTTTTTTTTATTCGAACACTGTATTCATTTTCCGTTCTACTATCAATGGAAATTCTTTTCATCTTTGTATCATTTTAGCTCAATTTACTTCGTGATCGTGGTCGAGCTGAAGAAGATCGATATACAAAAGAAAAAGAACTTGTAAATCTGCATAATGTAAACTTCATCTTCTTCTCCTTCTCCTATTTGTCTGCATTCGCATGGTCATTTTGATGAACACTTTTTATTTTTGGAGTTTCTTTACAAGACATATTTAAATACATTTTCTATTCTAATCTAGAAAATCAAATTAGCCGAACAACAAATCAATGAACTAAATGAAAGTGTCAATCGTCTTAAATCTCAATTACAAGATACAGAAAAACAATTGTTAAGATTAAATCAAAATGAACAAAAATTAAAACAAGAATGTGATCATGCACGTGCACAACTAGCTGAAGTTCAACAAAGTGAAACGACACTTAAGACTGAACTTGTCAAAGCACAAAAACGAGTAGAAAATTTCATTACAAACCAAAGTTCTTATTGCTACATGTAATTTTGTTTTTCTTTTCTCGTTTCATAGCATAATGAATTTTGTACAAATATTTGGAAATGTTTTTCAAATGATGACGATGATGAATATGATGAAGATCAACATAATATTGTCGAACACATTCAACAACTTAAACAACAATTACATCAAACACGAAACGAAATTGAACGTCACAATGATGCTAATGCATCAGTAACTGAACAACTTCGAGATTCACTTGGTAAATTTATCGATATACTCGTAAGTTATGGAAATAGAAAAAAAGAAATA
>OENT01001248.1:0-33622 GCA_900239685.1 Rotaria macrura | reverse complement strand
GGAAACCTTTTAAGAGTTTCTGATGGTAAAAAATGGGTTTTCGAGCTTTCGGAAACCCTTGAAACAGTTCCCGAGAGTAAGAAAAGGGTTTCCGAGCCTCGCAAACCTTTTTGCGTTGGTTTGCTGGGAAACGGTTATTTTTTAGAGAGTAGTATTTATGTTATTTTCTTTTTCTCTGGTAGACAAGTGCAATGCAAGAACAAACAACAAGTAATAATCTCTTACATGCTCGACAACAAATGATGGAACTCGAACAAGGAATTGAACATGATAGTGTTGTTGGAATGTTTAAACATGCAGCTATCAATGTTGTTGATAGTCATGCAAGACTTCTATCTGGTATTAATAATTTAGTTGTCAATCATGATGATCAACAAGAAGATTTAAGTAAGTTATTAGTTATTTCGAATGAAAAGTCTTTCTGTTATTATTTTCTATTACAATTATTTTATTTTTAAATTTCATAGCTGCAAATGAAATTTTCGTATTAATTCGTCGACAATATGAACAATTAGCACGTGAAAAAGAAAATCTACTTTTTGAACATTCATCTCATGAAGAAAAATTTCGTTCTGAATTAGAAAAAATTTCAGCTGAAAAAGAGTACGAATCGAAAACACATTAGTTAAAATATCTCAGCTAATTATTCGTAATTTTAGTGCATATTGGCAACAACGCTTTCATGATACATGTGATCAACTTCGTCAAGAAAATGCTCGATTACAAAACGAATCTGATGAGCAAACACGTACATTTTCCGATCGATTAGAAACGGCAACTGGACAAAATACTGCTTATCTTCAGGTGTTTAAATAGGAATATATATATCTTTTTCCTTATTATTCAATCGATCTATTTTGTATTTCTCAGCGATTCAATACTCTTCAAACAGAATCTACTGAAAAGATTGCTGAATTAACAACACAATTGCAAGAATGTCAACATGAATTAACTGAACAAGTTCGTTCAATGTTACATGATTATCGTATTAAAATGTCGACAACATATCTTTGCTATGTTATTTCTAGAAAGAACAACAAAATAGATTAACAAGCACAAATGAAAAACATAAGGAAGAACTCGTTCGAATTGAAAAAGAAAAAAATACAACTATTCATGATTTAAAGTACTAATCATTATATTATTGACAACATAGAATATTGATTTTATTTTTCAGTGAACAAGTTGAAGTTTACAAAGATCAAGTTCGACAATTTTCAAAAACTATTGTACAATTAGAAAAGAATCTTGCAGAAGAACAACAGAGACGTATTAAACTACAATCTGATTTTGATAATGCTGATAAACATAAAAAAGGTGAGATAACATACAAAAAAAAAAGGAATTATCATCGTACATGTCGTTCATATCTTTATGATAAGAAAAAGAGAAATAGAACATCGATGAGTTTCATATGTGTCATTGCTTTGTTGACTTATCGAAAAGAACATATCTACATCTTGTTCGAAATATTATACCGTTTTATTTGAAATCAATGATCTTAGAAAGATGTTAGAGCACACAATCGAAAATACTTTAATATTTGTCTCATCAATCTAGATTGTAAATCATGAACACTTTATCGATTTCTTTTCATATTCTAGTTACTCCAGTAACACCTCCAACATCTGTTGAACCAATAGTACCTGTCGTGTCTATTTTAACTGCACCAGTTGCTGATCTCAGGTTAGAAGATTGTATTTTAATATAATTCATTGTTTATCTTTCGATTGTCTCTAGTCACGAATTATTTGCACATAAAGCACGTATTCAAGAGCAAGAACAAATAATTATTTCGTTACGTCGTGATTTAGCTGGCATGACAGCTCGTTTATCGGATGTTCAAGGTGAATTGAGTGAGAAACAAAAACGAGCTCTAGAAAAAAGTGACTTTACTATACGTGATCAAACAAGAGAATTAACTGATACACGATTGAAACTATCGAAATTAAGTGACATTGTTGATAAACAATCTACACAAATTGAATCATTACAATCGGATCTATCGTATGTCTTTGTTTCTCTTGAATGATTTCTTTTTTAAATTTTCTTCGTTTAATTTTAATTAGAAAATCTAAAGTATTAGCTAATCAATATCAATTATTGGTTGATCAACGTCAAACAGATATTGATCGTTTAACAAAATCTCTTGAAGAGAAAAGTTTAGTTGTCGAACGAGTTGAAAAAACCACTCAAAATGAAGTAACGAATATTGAAAAACTGGAATTCAATATCAATCTTTCATATCTAGGGTCGTATCACTCATGAACTTGTTGCCATTGGTGCACAATGCAAAGGCGAACGACACGAACAAACAATTGGACGACAACGTGAAGCATTAAATGAATTACGTGCAAGAATCAAATCATTAGAACAATCACGACCAGCTAATCCATCGTATGAAAAAGTTCTACAACAAGTTGTTCTACTTAAACGTGAACTAGCTGAATTACGTGCACGTCAAGCATTGCCAAATGATATACCATATTTAACAGCACCAGGATCGAATTCATTCCATCAATCATCAACAGAAACGAACACAACAGAATTAACACCTGAAGCACAAAAAATTATTGAGGAACGTACTGCACATGCTGAAACTATGAATGCATTACAATCATGTGATGAATTAGTAAGTGGTTTTCTTACAAAGTAAATCAACGGGAAACAATTCATGGATTTTGTTAAGATTACTATTTGTCAATGAATATACATCCAACTTTTGTGAAACACGACCTGAAAGGAGTGTTGAAGTGTTTAGGGTAGAAATTTGGACCCCCCCACCCACACAGACCGTTACCGACAGGCAATTTACCCATCACAGACCGTTACCGACAGGTCATTTACCCATCACAGACCGGTGATTCCCCCGTCACAGACNAATTTCTGATGAGAGTAGATTAGCTCCTTCTTTATTCCAGATCTAGTAGGTCAGTGAGAAATCATGAGTAATTGGCTAGCAGGGTTCATGAAAGAAAGCAAGATTTCTGTGACTGATAAAAACAATTACATCGTGTTTCACATTTTTAATTCCGTAAGGGATTCCGCTAACAGCTTTTTAATACTGAATGTCATCAGTTTTGAGACGTCTCGTTGATTAGTAAAGAAAAATATTAGATTGAATGTTCACATAGTTAAACATATGTAGTCATGAATATTTACGAGCATCTACAAAACAAACATGATCATCTGAATTTTGCAATTGTTTCCTTTAAAATCAAACTAAAATATCATCGATAATCTTAATACTCATGTGACAAGATTGATAACATCTCTCTATAAAAACGAATTTGATAATTAATATTCTTGTTCATTTTAGTACAATACATTTTCAAGAAAATTAACTCAATTACTCGATGTTGATGATGATACTTTCTTAAACGTCACACCTCTAGCTAGATTGCCAACAACTAATCGTCGTGCTGCATTACAACAACGACAACATGTTATTGATGTTTTACTACAGAAAGTTGAAGTTAGTTATGTTTCCTTTCAATTGACTAGTGAATATCATAGATGATTTTTCTTTTTATTATTATTCGTTTCTAGATGCTTCGTGAACGTTTAACACGAAAAGAAGATCTATTACGTGATTATGAACATGATTTAGGCAAACTAAGACAAGCAGAACTTTTATTACATGAAAAAGATCTTCTACTACAAGATCTTGAAGTATATTATTCTTATGTTCGATTTAAAATCGAAAATTCGCTTTTCTTTCAGACCGATAAGCGATCGAAAGATAATGAAGCTTTATTTCTTCGACATACTTTAAAAGAAACACATGATCATTTAAACAAAGAAAAACGAGTTAATTCATCGATGAAACAAAGTCGTGTATGTTAATAAATAATTTCTAATAGTTATATCGATTGAAAATTCTATTGTATTAAGAATATTGATCAACCACAAACCAATGATCTGATCCGACGTAGTACAACTGCACCATCAACAACAACACAACTTAATCGTCATACATCCGATCCAACAACGAAAATTCGTACGATTAAACAAGATATGAATCATAAAATATCTCGAAAAGACTACGAAATTAAAACATTAAAACAAGTAATGTGTAGCGAAAATCGAAAGAAAAAAAACAAATTTTTGTTCATTTTAATTTTGTTTTCCAGGAATTACATGAAGCATTAGATACATTATCTGAGCAGTCAAATAAAGTTAAATTACTCGAAATACAATCCAAAGTAGAAAGAAAATTTTCATTCTAGTACACGAAATTTTTATCTATTTCATTTAAGGATATGTCCAATGGCACAAAGTTCATGGCGTCACATAACTCGTGATATTAATTCACTTCTCTATTTTCTTTTCTATTTGCGTGTGTGCGTCTTGTAGAGGCAATAAAAAAATAAAGAGCAACCAAAAAAAAAACAAAACGTATTCGGGTAAAACATCGTTTTCTTTACCCGTTTCGTAAATCGTAATCTTCAACGTTGAACTCTCAAGTATTCAATTAAAGGATTTCAACAATCGACCTTGAAATCAATTAGATTGAAATAGCATCGATAAATGACATGTTCAAGTGATGTTTGTTTAAACGTAGGGTCGTTCAAGTTGCATTCAGGTCTCAATGAATGGTTATGTTCTATGTATTTCATATCACTTTCGCACATTTGATTAATGTATCGTTGATGTAATGAAACTGATAATATCATTGAGTATTCATACGTACTGTTTATTGAATCCATTCTATTAGTTCTAAAGAGATTCTATTCGAATTGTTTGCTGCATCTATTACGTAGAGTATTTCTTCGTTTCTAGAAGTTCAAGGGTAACGAAAATTTTGATCTTCTTTTTAAAATATACAATGAGTCAATTTGAAAGAAGTATCCAATGAAATGTATTGATGACAATGCTTCTCGAATGATTGATCGTATTCATAGTTGATAAAGTGTCGATGTCAGTTTATTACCGAATGGCAAGGTTCGTATGATGAACTTGTTTTCTTTTTCTATACTAAGAACAATCAAAACAAACGATCATACAAAAAAAATGAAAATGTAAATGAGACACTTGGGAATAAAATAAAATAAGTGCATATCATCAGTTACACGTATTCATCTAAAAAAATGAAGAACGTACACATGTGTAAAGACACGAAAGTTTTTTTTATCTTCTCGATATACAAATAGTTATCACTGTTTGTCTACGAATTAAGTGTTGACCCTGGTTTTCTTTATAAATGGAATCGTGTTATAGTTTGAGTTCGAACATCAGTGAAACCATTAGTATCATTTCATTCTTTTGTAATTACTTCTAATTATCATTCAAAACTAATATTGTACATAGAAAATGGGCGGTGTAAATCATTTCAGAATAAGCTTCTGTAGTATGTTATACATTATTTCAAATCACGTTGACTAGTGGGTGCTAGGCGAATTCGTCGCATTGCAGTTAGATTAATAAGATGTGTGACATGTATGTTTTCTTGATTGGCTTAAGTAAAACATAATTTCTTCATTGAATAAACAACCGTGTCTTCTTGATTGCAAATATTTTTTTCTTAGTTGGTCGGAAAAAGTTTGCTCAATTAATTTGTAGCCGAATAAACTATCGGGTTTCGAGAACTGCTATATTCTGAATAGCGAAACTCTGAATAATCCAATAGTACAGTGAATAAATGTGAAAACTTCGGACTTAAGTCCGAGAGTTATGTATACTTCAAAAAGTGAATGCGACAAATCAGTCATTCTAGAATGTGTGCAATGGTAAACCTTATTGGAAAACCCCAAAACTAGTGGTCGTCTGAGACATATCTAGGCATTTGGTTTCGGGATGCAGTTTTTGTGCTTTTTCAGGCGATGTTTTGTTAGAAAGCTATGATTTGGTTCAAAACTAATATCAGATTCGGAATCAGCGTTGAAAACTGAGTCGATTTATAAACGTTGTGGATAATTCAGAGAAAAAAAACGTTTTTTGAAAAATCCCTGTACACCCCCTCAGGGATTGTTTTGTCAATAGTGACAATTTTTTCGATAACTCAGCCATTTCTTGCCAGATCCTTCTCATCTTCGAACTCGACCGAGCTATTGATGAGACAATTCTATGCACAAAATTTCAGCTCAATCGAATGTATTTGTGAAGAGCTATCGTGTAAACGGCGGGCAGGACACACTGACCGATTCTACACTGTACTCACTTTTTGAGTACACAAAAATGAAGTAAAACAATTAATTTCAAAAATCACCACAACAATGAATTTTTACATTGGCGAGAGACATTGTGAATACGAAAAAACTTGTTTATTCCATCGGGAAATGATGAGTACAATTAATAAATTTTCAAGCGAGAAGAGAAAGCCTAGTCTTGGTTCTGAAGGTTGTTATATTGAAGTTAAAGAGCGAAAAACTAATGCGAAGTTAATTTTTCGAGATTAGAATAGAGACTGCAAAGCAAATTTAAAATTAGTAAAATATTCTCTTCATTTCAGTTTAAATTGTCGTCGTATATTAATAAGCGCTACTGTTAGCCTCTACTTTAATTTCATCCCAATCGATGATCTATGCAACAAATTGTCCAGTGACCGACTAGAGGTAACATCTGAATATTATACAGTGATTGATCAGAATCCTACGGTAACATCATCAATTTGACCCTTGATGCATAAGAAAAATTGATTAGTCGTGGTTCATACGAAACAATTCGAACGATGTTGACATCAAGATTTTATAGAAGAAAAATAAAGACATTTTACTCTAATTTATTTGGAGGAATAAAACTAAGTCCAAAGTCATCACTGCTAATTTTTCATATTAAATTCTAGTCTTCTTTATCAAGTCGATAACTATCGAAGACGTACTTTTTTCTACAATATCTATTCAAAAGAAAAAGTCAATACTGCGAACTAGAAATTAATTTATGAAAATGAATTCAAACAAAACGACTCTTGATACTAAGATATGAGTCAGTAGGCTCTTTCTAAAAACAGTCATTATTTTTTCAAAATACGAAATCAGAAAATGAAGCTACGAGCAAAATCAGACACAGAAATCTATCTGTAAAGACCTGTTTCTACTACTAGAACTGAGTCTAATTAAAAAAAAAGAGTTTCAATCAGAGAAGGTCGAAATTATCTATATGTGTGTATTTCTTACATATTACTATAAAAATCTCTATTTCTTTATTTGACAATTTTTTCTAAATCTTTTACATTGATGTAATCACTCTTACCATGATTACTTTCCACGTTTATAATTATACTTCAATGGTAATTTTCGATCATGACGTTTGATAGTTTCCAAAATTAATCTTGTTGCATGTTCAATTTCTTCTTTTGTACCACGAATAGACATTGGTCTTCTCGTACTTTTTCCTTCAGCTTCATAAATAACAATCCAAGCATTTGATTCACTTCGAATTTGATGTAAACGTGATGAATTCGGTCCAAATAATGCTCCTGCTTGTGCATCCGATAACGTCCAATGTCGTTCACGTAATGGTTCAACTGTATCTGTTTGATAACTGTTAATATCATTATCAAAATCTTCGACATCTTCATCTTGAAATACACTTAATTCTTCTTCATCGTATAGATTATTAACGATAGTCGATGTTGTTAGAGATCGTTGAGTCACTAATTGAAATTGTCGATCAGTAAAACCGCCATAATCATCGATCAATGAAATATCATAAAATTCTGGTGAATAAAGAAATGTTGTTTGTTGTTTAAGATCAACAAATGATGTTTGACACATAGTTTGATAAATTTCTAGATAACATTGAATAATATTTTCTTGTTTTGAAGCCGATAATAAAACTATACGTTCAGTTGATAATGGAGCACACATTGGATAAACCTAATAGAATTAAAAAACATAAATGATGATATTAATTTCAAATTCGAACTATTACTTTTAAATTATTCAATGAATATTTATCTTTAAGCATTTGTGCTCGACTTCCTAACTGTCCTTGAATGAATGGTACATATGATTCATGAATCAATACACGTAATTCATTTGTTTGCAATACTATTTGTTGAATAATTAAACTTAATTGTTGAACATTATTGGCAATAAGAATAGCTTCTGGTGATGATGGATATGTTAATAAAGTATAAAGTGTATTACTAATAGAATCAGGTAATTGTTCAGCATGTTTACGTTGTATTAAAATACGACATGGCATTTTTGATGATAGATTCGAACGAATAAGATATGGTCGATCATGTAATTTAACTTGTTCACAATTGACATGAAAAACTAAGTTTGATATTGAATCAATTTCATTTTCGATCCATGATATTCTTGAAGAAATATTCATCATTTCAGATGATTTCAAAGGAACTAAAAGAATTAAATTTTGTACTATGAAATTTTCTCGGACAAAATTTTTTTTTTATAAAATACCTGTTGAATCTGTTAAATATTCATCATCAAGTAGAACATAAAGTGCTTGTCGAAATGTATCCAATCGTTCATAGGACGTATCTAATTCGATCAATGTATTTAAATACATTGTTTCCACGCGTTCAATCATTTCCAAATGCCATTTATCTAAATCATTTTTCAATTGAATATATTGTTCATCGTGTGATGTACGTAGTTCAATGGTTTGATCTTTCATTGTATAAATTGTTATTGTAAATGAAATCTGTCAAATCGAATTTATGAATAACTTGGCTTGATAAATTATACGATGATGAAATGAATAAGGATATACGCTAGAAACGAAAATACAAAGCAGAAAGAATGAGATAAATAATTTATCTACTTGGAAGAGAAAAGAAAATCAGCGAAGAACGAAATAATTTACATGCAGCGCATTATAGATAATATTTAAATCCATGGAATAGACAATATATATTTGTTCATAAAGTTTCTTTCATTGTCTAATGTACGACTATCGTATTTTTTTGATCGGCCATTCTTTGTAGAGTAAAACAATTTTTCATTTACATAGATGAAGTACGTCTTCTACGTTTAGTGAATGATGCTTAGGTTTTCATTTAGTTTGAATAAATCCCTAAATATTTCAAGTCAATATCATTAGTTAACATCGTCGACTGAAAATTCTCACCGATTTCGACAATTTTTTATTCATCTTATTTGCGTTCACATTTTTTTCGTTCTTAATTTTGAAGAGTCAATTGATCCTCCTTAGTATTGAATGTTAAATAGAATTTCATTGTTACTAGTATAATGATTAATTCTAGATAATATTTCATTGTAAATAACTACGTATGTAAAACAGTACATAGCCGTCAAAAGAACCATTCAGCTATATATCAAAATAGGAAAACAGTAAAATGATGTACGATTAATCCCTTAAAGTACAACTCGATCTCTTTAATCGAAAGATTCTATGTTGAATAACATTATTTTCAGCTAGGGATACGAAAAACAAATCAGCGAAAGTACTTCCATCAACATAAGGAGAAACTACTATCGATTAGCGACATCTATCAATCTAACGAAAGGATTTTACTTTGGAAAGAAAATAGTTACTTGATCTTCTATTTATGAGCATTGTTTTTCAAGAAACATAAAGAACATAAAACTGATTTTGTTATCGATATTCAACAATTGAAAGAGTTGCTAGACAACATACAATGTGCCATACTGAAAATGGCAATGATACACAACAAAAATTGATCTTGTCTCTATCGACATTGTCAAGTGACGACGTAAAATGAAGCAAGGTCTTGAAGGATCACGACCGCGGTTTTTCACACCTAACGAAGTTTCTTCACATAATACAGCATCGGACATATGGGTTTCATTTCTTGGCCATGTCTATGATCTATCAAAACTTGTCGAAGAACATAGTGGTTCGTCATAGGGTATCTAATCTATACGATAAAGATATGCCATCGGTAATTCATTTTTAGGTGATGTTCTTCTCAAACCAATCATTGATGTAGCCGGTTTGGATATTTCACATTGGTTCGATTCACGTACTCATGATGTAAGTATTGAAAATGGAATTCGTCTTCTCTTGTTTGTCTTTCTTCAATTGTCTTTAGTATTTATTCAAAGAAAAACTAGATTAGAAGAAAAAAAAACAGAACCGCTCTGCTTTCCTTTTCCATTTTTTTTTGCAAATATATTCAATTTTTGAAAATAACTTCAGAAATTTAAATTTCAAACAATACTCTTAGTTTTTTTTCATATAGATTCGTCACTATATCGATCCAGTCACTAATTGTCTACTGCCTTATGCTCCTCATGGGCGTTTTATCCATATAGCACCACCTTATCCATCGAGTGATTTTGCAAATGATTATGGAATCCCATGGTGGAAAGACGAAAAATATAGGATCGGTGTTCTGTCGAAAAAAGTTCGTTTTATTCGTATTCTCAATGTTCTTACATTGCAAGATCAAATCATTGAAGTAAACTTCGAGTACTTAATTGTGACTGATTTTACTTCATTAGTATTTATTTAAACTAGATCTGCTCAGAGGAAAACATGCAAGAGATACTTGAACGTTATTTAAAATATAATCAACATGCAGCAAGTTATACATGGAAATATAATGGACAAGTTTTAGATATGAAGAAAACATTGGAAGACAACGGAATTAAAGACGATGACATTGATTTCGATAGACTCAAAATGCGTGATGATAGTTATTTACAATCGGTTATGTTGTATTATAATGATGATTTGACAGAAGCGTGAAAACGAGAAAAAAAAATACAATAAACTATTCTTTTTTTGCTAATTATACGTTTAATTTATATTGAAACAGATTCATTTTCTATCGAAGACAATAAAGTTTCTTCATTTTTTGAAATCTATGAAATATACATAATAATGTTTCGAATAAAATAATTCAACTGAGAAATGTTTTTTCATGTTAATTACGATAATATAATACGATAGACTTGAGAACCAAAAAAAAACAAATGTATAACCTAAATCTCTAGAGCAATCGATTCCAGTAGATGACCTATTATCATTCAATAGCATAGTACGGGATGGGATTATTTGAGGATAGTTTTAACACTTGACATAGAGACTATCAAAATGAAACAATTATCATGGATTCATTTTCATTTGATGTTTTTAGATGGAAATTAGAGAAAAAGCTTCGTGAATATATTTGTTTCCTTTGTAATTGCACATTTTATAGTTAATAAATGAGAGACACATGGCTTTCATGTTGATTCTTCTATTGATTGTTTATTTGATTTATCCAGTTAACATAGCCTTTTGACGTATAAATTTCATTTCATATTTTTAGCAAATATTAAAAGAGTTTAGCATCAAATGAATTCATTTACTGCACAGGTCTACAAACGTTTTTTGTATAAGAAATTATATAAATATGAATTGACAAGGTAGGAAAAGTTAAGTATAGACAATTAAAACAAAATTTTCAGTTGTGTTTTTTCAGTGCTTTTGTCAAACTATGTAAATAGGTGATTCGATTGACATCGTCTACAAACCATATTCATATTACAAGATACACCAGGCGATTTTTTATAATCAACGGATATTCGTACGTAGTAGTCATTGTCATAACTTCTTGGGTAATTCTAACAGTATGATCAAATTCAACATCATTATAGGTTTAACAATCCATTGTCACATGCATTATACATAACTACAAGAAATTACATAAGATAACGATGAGAAGTGAATGAAATCAATTCATGTCTACATAAATTAGACATGTTGTATAGCAAAAAATAGTATCGACATAGTATTGGACGATTTTTTTTTTAATTATAAAGATCTTCTTAGCTCTACCAACAGAAGAACCTAGATTCATCCGTCTCATAATTGATCACGAAGATATATTTCATATATAATTAAATCCCAAGACATCGTTTGCTTAACAAATCAGAACATAATGTTTTTAAAGAAAGTTAGATTAAACAGATACGCGGGCGTCTATCTTATTGACCGAGATTTAAATGAATTTTTTTTAGTTGTGTGACAATATGAAAATGGTCAACGAACTAATCGAATTCATGCTGACAATCAACGGAATCTACTAATAGATGTTCTTTTATGAGAATTAACATGATTAAACTGCAATAGATTTTTCAATAGCTCATTAGAAACACTCAAGTGGCCACTTTCTCTGTTATGGTTCTTATTGAAGCATAGGTTATAATTTATGCATTGAAAATGAATGCTCAATATTAAGTTCACTGATCAGATTTTTCTACACGAGTGATATACTGACGATTAGAGTAATCTGATTCGTGACTAGGTAGTTACAGAGACTTTGCAATATATATATATATATATATCCGTAAGACAAAACCTTAAATCGAAAAATTGAGGACTCACAAAGTTTTTGATGGTATCAATGTGAAGTCGAGCAAATCGTATTCTACGAAAGCAGACGTTGCTAAGAAATATACGACGTTCGATTCAAGTTTTATTGCAATACTCTTCCATCTCCGAGACTTTTAGGTTTATTATCCGTTTGCGAACCTCGTATATTATTCTAGCAAACATTGATCCATACGTCGTACAAACTTCATTGAATTTTCATTTTATAAAAAAATATCATGCTTGTTCTACCTATGCTTATCTTGAAAAACATCATACTGTACTGTAACTAATGAGAATATATTCAATAAAATACCTGGTATATGTTCATTCATGAATAATTGACAATCATGTGGAGTCTCATATTAAATTCATGTCAAATAGTTTTTCATGTTAATATTAAACTCCATTTTACTATGGGTAGCACATAGAACGTTTGTATGAGACACGTGTTTGGATACCTATGATAGTGCGTATGGAGACAAACCTTTATTGATCATAAGTTGAAATTCAGTTGCATTATATTTACTCATTTATATATGAATACAGTTTAATGTCATCGAAGATTTAAGAAGAGTGCCACATGAAATTAAATTTTTCAAAACTATGCTACGAAATTTTCACATTCCTAACAATAATTAAAAATCAATAACTGTCTTATATACGCTATCGTGTTTACAATATATGATTCTGTATGCTAGAATTTTCTTTCCTCTCATAAAATGATATTACTCAATATCATGCGTCATGTATGAAATGTTAGGGCTCCCACTGGTTACTGATGAAATAATGTGTAGATGACGTCTATATATATACCTTTAACAAATTACAATAAAATACAAATAGAAATCAAGTAAGCACATTAGTAAACAAATGTCGAGTATTTTTCCTGTAACATCACCTCCTACCGGTGAATGGTTATGTTCAAATGATGTTCTGTCATGGAAATTTCCAGCATCTATCGGTTCATACACATTAGTCGGTCGATCAAGAGCAGCTGATGCTACGAGTTTATTCATACCCGAATTAGATTTGATGTTAGATTGCGGTTGTATAGTATCAGCTGCTCGACCTCTTTATATATTCATTACACATGCACACTCGGATCATTGTCTAGATATTAATCGATTATTGAGTAAATCTCGACCGATACCAATTTATCTTCCAGTGTCAGCCGTACAACCCATGAGAGATTTCGTTGAAAAATGTCAAATTCTTCGAGCTGCCGGAAGAATTAATTCGGATACCATACAATGGGTTGC
This sequence comes from Rotaria macrura, assembly GCA_900239685.1. NCBI lineage: Eukaryota > Metazoa > Rotifera > Eurotatoria > Philodinida > Philodinidae > Rotaria > Rotaria macrura. The sequence goes on along the minus strand of OENT01001248.1, from coordinate 20,108 downwards.
TAGTATTGAATTAATCGGTGTTCAACATGATGATTTATTGTCATTTGGAAATGCAATGAAAGTTCGTGTATTTGATATGGATCATTCTGTACCTTGTTGTGGTTATGGATTTTATCAATGTCGAAAAAAGTTAAAAAACGAATATAAACATTTAACGCGTACAGAACTTGTAACTATTAAAAATGAGAATAAGAACTTAGAAATCAGTGAAGAAAGATTATTTCCATTATTCGCTTTCATGGGTGATACAACTGCAATAATATTTGAGAAATATTCAACTGAACTTTTTCAATTTCCTTTGATTATTGTTGAGTGTTCATTCATCGATGAAGATCAACATTCGCAACGTGCATCAGATGTGAAACATGTTATTTGGGTATGTAAAATATTTAAAAAAAAAACATGAAAAATTAACTTAAATTAAGAATTTATGTCAAAAATTGTAGACTGAACTTAAACCATTCGTATTACAACATCCAGAGATTACTTTTGTACTAATACATTTTTCACAACAATACAAAAGCGAAAAAATAAAGGAATTTTTTCGAAAGGAAAATTTACCTAATGTTGTACCATTTCTTTAACAAGAAGAGAAAACAAAGCAAACTTCGATTTTGACCATTGTCAAAGTTAACAACTTCTTGGATAATAATGGGAAAATATGGAAAAGCAAATAGCAATACTCAAGAGAATTCGAAGACTCACAACAAAGGAAAATAAATTTTCAATTTCTGAACATGAATTTCAACTCAATCTTTAATCTCACTTATTGTCAATTATGTACGATTCAAAAATTCTTATTGGAATTTTCACTGAACATTTATCTCATAGTTGTTATTGTTCACCCGAGAAAATAGCAATTTTTTTAAAATAAACAACGTACAAAAGTTGCATGGTTAAACGATTTAGAAAACGCTATTCTCTCTATTTTGTCCATTAGATATTGCTCTCGATGCGATTAAGTGTTGATGTTCCTTCATCTGACCGATACAATTAGTTAGCACTCCCAAAAACCATTCCGAATATATATGTATGTGAGCACCAATTAAGAGAAAAAAGATTGGCTACAAATTATTCAAATAGAGATCACATCAGTGACTTGTCACTCAGGAAGACGAATTCATGGTGTCTCTAATCAATAATTAAAACTAAATGGTGACTGATGTACAATTATTTGAGTAGGATGCATGATGGCTATATTTTAAAAAATCAAAGAGACATGAGAGAAAGAAGAGCCACGTTTGAATAATAGGAAACCATTAATAAACTACATTTTTTTTGTACAAGTATCCTCAACGTACTTTCCCATGTCACTCGAGCCGATCAAAAACCGTCAGTTAATTTCTGTAACCAATGATTAACCGTGGTTATTTCCTTTGTTCTCCAGGTTTTATAGCGTAAAAACCGATGGTTAACCTCCCGGTTCATCAGAGATGTTAGCAGTTCGGAACGATATTTTTTCAGTTAACCGGGAGGTTAGCCGCGGTTAACCATCGGTTTTTACGCTGTAAAACCTTGATAACAAAGGTAGTAACCGACGGTTTTCGATCGGTTCGAGTGACATGGGTTACTTTATTCTGCATAGCGAAAGATAGCGCACTGTTCAATAAACTCAAGCAGTTTTGGTAATTTTCTTATGCTCAAGGTGCTTAACTTTAAAAGATCGCATACCTTGACTCTTTCTAGATGAGTCACAAATCACTAATGTGATCTCTATTTGAATAATTTGTAGCCAATCCTTTTTCTCTATGCGTGCCTCCATCATGGCGTCCATGGTTTCCCTTGCATGCTGCATTGCCCTTAAACGGTGCCCACATATGTATTCTACATTCAACAAGTTCACTCTTCGATATCAAATGACATTATTTACTTAACATCGTCATGTACCGTCGAGGATGTTAGTCTGAATACGTCCATTCTTTCTAAATTGTAACTTTCCTCTGATTTACGCTATCGACTTTCATTGGTTTACATCTGTGAATATGCTTAGGAAAGTAGCATAAAGAATATGATCGTTAGACTTAGCCAATAGGCTTAATTTATAATGCTGTCCAGTTCAGAGTCATTCAGCGACAAAACTATCTAACTGGCATAGATATTTCTGAAATATTACTCTTAAGTAATGCGCACTCTAATTTCAATGAACGTGTATTATGGAAACAATGAAATATTTACACATGCTACTCCTACTCCCACAATCACAACGTTGACGGATTCTATAATATGACAGCTCTTTATGATGAAGAAAAATGATCAGAATTTCGTGGTGTGACATTTTGCAAAACCGTTTTATTAGAGTCAATTGTAAATACTATGTTAAATGAATCTCTTTTATATGTTTGTTACCATAAGAATATAATTACATTCGATTATTGCACATGTGAAGTACAGAATGACATCATCGCACGAGCTTACTTTGGAAGAAAACGTGCAGTTGATTTATGACAGTAATAAAGATAATGATTTATCACAATGTAAATTAGCTCAAAAATATAATATTTCCCATGGCTCTGTATTAAATATTTTGAAACGTCAAACGGAATATTTCAATCAGATTATGAAGCTAATTAGAATCAAAATCTTAAACGAAAATTGAAAGATTCTGATGAACAAGTTTTTTCTAGCTTGAGTTTTTTATTTGAATTGAAAAATTTTTCAATAAAAATAATTTAGATAAGGATAAGAATGAATGTACTAATCTTCATCTAGTAATAGTTTATAATTAGATATTTTGAAACCTTTTTCTTTACGTGTACACTGAACATCTTGCTCTGGTGAACGTTTTTGCACGGTCTCAATGGTGTTTACAATTGGAAGATTTTACGGTAATATACTTTTGAATTCTAGAGTGAATTCTTCTACTTTGTGAATTTTTGTGTTTTGATAATGATGGCATTCGTGTACTTAGCCAAAGGTAGATTCTGTTAGAGAATGCTCATATGGATAACTTTGAACAATTTTTTAAGAAGAATTATCTAATATATAATTCAAAAGATTTCATTCGTCAGTAAATTGTCTTATTGGCAGAGTGGTACAGAAGTTTTACAATCGATCATTCTATATGATTCTGCAAAAGTCAGTATCAGAATTTGAATAGTTTGGAGAAAAACGAGAACTTGCTATTCGAATGCTCTGCTGTTGTTTTGCGTACACGCATAGGGAAACGTATTTGAAGATGCTCAACACCAGTTTTACTCATTGGAAGACCTCGCTCGTTTTCAAGGCGTTTCATAAAACCACTTAATGTTTCACCATCTGATTTCACTTCAAGCGGTTCAGAGTTCGGTTGATTGGTCATTGTAACAGATGCTCCACCTGGTAGTAGTTTCCGATTTCCGATGTTTTCTTCGTATTGATGATCATCACCTGTATTCAGCGTGCTCAAATGATCATGATCCGATTCATTTGTTGATGATGGAATATTCTTTTCGATGGAATTCAAAGAAATATACGAAGTATTGTCTTCGTTTTCAACTGCGAAAGACTTTGACTTTGACAAACTATTGATACGAATTGAGTCTCCTTCAGATTCTAGCACAAGATCATCATCAGATTTCAATAAAGTGTCTATCTGACTTTTCGTACACACTTCTTGCCAAACGGTAAGTCGCGTTCGATGATGAATTTTCGGATAAACGACACGATGAATAGCTGCCTTGAATTGATTTCCTGTCATAATACTAGCTGCTTCACCTAACCATATAACACTAATAGAAGACTGATCATTGTTGCAATCAGTTGGTCCATCGATCCATCGATCCCGTGTAAGATCTTTCAATTGTAAACCATCACATGTTGACAAAAGACTCAATGAAAAGAGACCAGGATCAAAATGTGGAACGCAATTAACTTCATTAGTATTCAATCCAACGTCAGGTTGTTGAATAGGTGCTGTTCTTTCGTTGAAATAATTCACGATATCAAGCATACACAATGATGATAATGGTACTGCATTCTTGTGAGGACTTTGATTAAGAACTGACATTTTGAAAATCACAGTTTTGAGAATATCCGTTAATTGATGTAATAATATGGCCACATCATGTATTGCTTGTTCGACGTCGTCAGTCAAACGATGATGATACTCTGTAAGACCTTGCTCATTCGTCAGTATTTTAATACCTTCTTTATGAAGTATACGAGAGTAGCCAAACCTATTCGATGATTCATACTGTAGTTTCTCTTCTATTGGTTGAGAAAAAAATGTTGAAAGAATGACTTTAAAATTGTTGAGTGTTGGAACTAGTTGATTATTTCTATTCGACAAGCGAAGGAAACACCAACCATTGGATTCGAGTTCATGCTGCAGCCGTCGAATTTCACTAGAGTCACCAGTAAACAATTTGTCAAAATCAACCAGAGTACAATCGTTGAAACTCTGTTCAGTTGTCATGAAAGCTATGGAGAAATATCGAAGTACAAAATGTAAAATAAATGTTATACTTCGTACAATGAGGGGTAAGAGTCATGTGTGTGTGCTGTGTTATTGCTCAATCGAGAAAAACGATGAATCATACGTACGAATCGACTGACACGTATTGCTTATACCTCCAAATTATAATGCTGCATGTGGCAATTCGATGTTCACGTCATCAATTTACATACTCAACTCTTGTCAATGAGCTACCGTAACACTCGTTTCGATGGAGAAAACATGATAGATCAAATCGAACTATCTTTCATTGATTCGGGATTATTTTAGTTCATCTGTGCTTTTGAGAAAATAATAGAGATTAGTTTTTATTCAAAGAACACGACTTCATTTTCCGTAATGGCCAATAGATCATAGGTTAGAAGTCGTTTTTTTCAATGACTAAGGTGTCATTGAAAGAATTGATTTTCATTTGAACGTAGGTATGCATCTAAGCGGGAGTCGTTCATAAGCGTATAGAGCTTTATTTTCAACTGTACGCACAAATGCAATTCTTCTAATGAAATACTTTCGCGAACTTATCAACACGCTCAAATAAATCCCGAGAAAAACATTGTGACCGATATTATTCCATATATGAATAAAAAAACACCTTCGAATTAGATGATGATTGAATTGTCTCGAACATTTTTGTTGAGAACAATATCTTATTTTAAAACTTGAAAAACATTTCTGATCATCTTCACGCAAGAACAGGTAGAGTGATATATACATTTTGTTTCGGTTTCATCGTTAATTCACAATCAAGGCTCTAATGTACTACAAATCCATCTTCATGATCGAAGTACTATTGATTCGACACACATGTTCGATTACTCTTAAAGTATTGTGAAGCGAATGAAAAACAACATTACTTTCTCAATTAACTTAGAATGAAGTTCGAAACGACTATTTTTATTGTGCTTCTTGTTCTTTCTACTGTTATCGTTGTACACGGTCAGGACAATAGTGATGATTGCACGGCTGATGCTGAACCCATCGATGGTTGTGTACAACTCATCAACACATACTGTGCGAATGCGACATATATTACCGATTGGCTCACGTATAAGGATGTTTGTCCAATGTTTACTATATTTTGGAATGCACCATACTACAATCTTACAATGATGTTCGAAAGTCATTTATCCAAACCTTACGAACTTTGTGTTACGCCTGTTCGATGTACCAAAGCATTTCGTACGAATGACGACGATGAAGAAATACCCATTGATTGGGATCCATCCAGTTTAGAGCCTATCTGCTTTGGCACAAAACGTATCGATAAATCGACAATGAGATTTCGCTTCGATGCTGAACATCAAACACGTTGCAAGAGAACATTTATTAATTTTCATTATAATGTTTGATTTCATACTATTGCTATTGTTTTGCATCTACTTCGAGCACATGAAGACAGATTATTATGAATGACATTTTGAAGTTTGAAACCTTTCGTCTATTTCTCTATTCATTAACATCGAAATATGTTTGTATTGTCGCTCTTACGAGTGACTTCTATGTGAAAAGTTTTCGAGAGGTATTGAAATCAACTAGAAACATTCGAATTCATACTGTTTGTCCAACTCAGGATAGAAATTGAAAGCATAAACTTCAAATATTTCTCTTATCTATTTTCAGTGCATTTGAGACAAGTTCCGATGATTCTCGGTAAATTATAACCAACCAAATCGTGATATTCATTTGAATGAAATTGGCGTAGATACTATACGAAATATGTTACAACACTCAATAATTGATAAAGTTTGTATTGAAAGATATTAACTAGCTAGTTCATTTCTGTCCCAATAGATTGAGAGATCAACGATGAATAAATTTTGTACTTTCTCTGAGCATCATAAACATGTTTAAAGTACTTATTGTTTTGGTACAGCGTGTGAAATACATGCTTAGAAGATCGGAAAATTAAACCAATATGAATATCGAGGGTGTAGTTTGAATATTTTCACCGATCACTCATCGAAACCTTAGCTACAACAACACATAGAATCGCATTCAAACTTCTTTTTCATGTGTACGCAATATCTAGAAGTCTGATTCATGGTTCGCTTTCTAAACACAAGCATGGATCAAGATTGGCCTCGTCTAGCTCATGTGTGCTAAGAGTAATGGTGCAAAATATCCAAGGCCTTGGAATTCGTTACAAATAGATTTGCATTTAGGCTTCGTCTTTGATTACTGGTATGAAATTGTTTACGTTTCGGATTGAGATTTGGTTTTAATGTAGTACGACTAAAACGTTGGACTCATGTTAAACTGAAAACAAATCGCAAGTCCTATATCTCAGCCGAATAAAACAATGCCATCAATCCTGTGATCCAAATCTACACGAAATCCACATCTAGGAACTAAATTCGAACCATACCCCAAAGCCAAGTTCAAATCTTAAAGATTTGGTGATAAAGCCAGTCAAAATTTGTTGCATCCCTAGCTAAGAGTGACTTTTTCCCTTCATCTCTCTCTTAATAACTTTTCTTCTGCCTATGTACTGCCCTAGAAAATATTCACCTATTGCATTCTTCATTCTCGCCTGTCGTTTAATTTTTATCTCCTATTTGATACTGTGTATTTCAGTCATCACAAGATTTCATTTAAGAATATATCTTAATTTGAAAACAATTGAACGACGAAAGAAAAAAACAATTATAAATCGTTTTTAATTGCTTCAGATACATAAAATTGGCAATAGAAAGTTAGAAGCTTTTCTTAAAGATTATCACCATTGATTAAACATATAATATTAGTATCTTCATTTTACACAAGACATGAATCAATGCATGACGAATCAAACACGCCTAATGATACGATCAGTTTATCATACTATAAATAACCAAAGGATCAAGATGTATATGTCTTTAATTGACCGTCGGAAAATAAAAACGTTTTACGAGCCAAAAATCAGATCATCGACTAGCCCGCCTGAAGTTCGAACAGCACTCTTAAAGTTGAAGCCTGCATCTCTCATGTGCAGTACAATCAATCATATCCATTTAAAGTTTTTAAACCGTGTCCCGTATTTTCTACGTCGATCTATCTGATTCGATGATATTTGTTAGCCGGAATGAAACACTTTTATTTCTTTTTAAATCTCCCTTACTGTTTTATCTCTGATAAAAATGAAGATATTCGATGCTATCTTGATTCTTAATCTACATTTAAGTATGAGTAGATCGCTTTCTGTTCTTTAGCATTTATTCTCTTTTATGAACTTATGGGTCTTATGAAAAAAATTAATTTGTTTTGCGTTTGTATCTACAAGATGACAAAATAATGTAGTGAAATATCATATTGACATTGATTTATTTGAGAAGATTACGACAATTATAAGATGAATAATGAAAAAAAGTGTGATGTCTAAAAAATCGAACAACAAATTTTAAAGACTGCCCAGGACGACTGATGGATCCCGTTGGATTCTATCGAAAAACTATCGGATTCGATAGGACAATCCGTTGAAATTTGTCAGAATCCTTGATATTAGATTCCAACAGGAATCTTTCCGACAATTCATGGAATCCTATTAGGCCGCTTCGTCCATGGCAATCATCGACGTTTAACAATAGATATATCTAAAGATCTTGAGGTTTGATACAATAAGATTTGTTATCTGACTCGATGAACGACATGATAATAATATGTTCAAATGATAACTATAATCTTTTTCAAAGAATCAAAAGTTCACATATCTTTTCATAGAAGGGACTCACTCTATCGCTAGATAAACGCTACAAGTGTTTTTAATATTTGTAGGTTTTAGATAATTCGCTTATTGATTTTGTTCTATATTCAATTTCTTTTTAATTTTTTTAGATCAACAATTTTATATTTGTTCTAAGAGTCATTTTTTATGTTAATTCTACTACAAATATGAACAAAATAAAAGAAGAGTGTCACTCAACAATTCAAAAGCATCGGTTAATTGTATCTTACCGAAAAAAAAAGACGTGGATTTACATCGGGTATTGATAGGCAGTAATCTGATCGATAAAACAGAAGTTTTTTCTTTGGTTTTCATTACATACGTGCTATACCTACTATTGTATTGATATTTCAAAGTACACTTTTGTCGATCTATATCTATAACTGTTTAAATCAATTCTCATGATACACATCTGATTGAATATATCTTGTGGGTCTCTTACTTGATGTCAGTAGTACCATTTAAATTCTATTAGAGTCTCTCTACCAGCTCAAACATACTTTGACACAAAAGCCATTCAATCTCAATTTTTTTAAAATGATTTCTTTTTATTTTATCTTCCTCTATATGAGTATACAATCAATAAAAAAATGATGGCAGTGCATTCATGATTTCTCACCTTCAAAGTAGTGCTATTTAAATTAAGTTATAAAAGCAAGAAAAATCGTTTTCACATCTTGAAAATAAACTTAGTAATTAAAGGTGATTAGCGAAAGATTGAATTTGTCACAATCACAGTCTCTGAGCCTAATCATAATAGCAAGCGAAACAATGTTTCGAATACAAACACCCAGCGTAGACGAAGAAAAATTTGGAATAATCACTAAATGAACATTTTCACTATCAAAAACTCAAAATTTTTGAATACTTCAATGACAAAAATATTCCTAATTAATCAAAGAGTTTTAATCCAGTAGTTCAGATTTTTTTCAAATAATTTTGACTGAGATATTATTCGGTTTAGCTAAAACCCCCTTGCATGTTTGAATTAGGTTCATTGAACCGAATAAGAATAGCAAGCGAAAAAATCTTCCTAATTCGAATGAATACTACAAAATACATAGAAAAAAAACAGGTTTTTAGTGAAAGGACCTTGTCTACACTAGAAAATTTAATGCGGAATTAAGAAAAATGGTTGGTCGAAAATTGAATTCACTTTTAATGCGGTTCCAGCGTCGCATTAAGTTTTAATGCACCAATCGAGAAAGAACTTGATCCACTAATTAGAACAATGAATATGCCTCGATAAGGTCGCTTTATGTCATCCATAGATAGATCTTTTCAACACGATAAATGAACTACAGAAAGACAGAGGTGACACTTGTTCGTAACACACGTGCAAGAATTATTCAGTTCAACTATATCATAGTGGTCACATCTCAATTCTGATTGATGCATTAAACTTATAAGTGAAGACGCTTGTATATTTAATTCAAAATAAATCCGCATTATTTTTCTAGTGTAGATCAGTATTTCTAATGAGAATTCGAAGTAAAGTGCAATCTCGCACTCTGTTTCAGCAGATAAAGTGCAACAAAGTGCAAATATATAAATATATCTAGAGAAAAGAAATCATGGTTTATATCTAATACTCTAGACTTTCATGTACATGTATACATAGTCATTATTTGAAATATACATAAGAAAAGACTATTTGCATGCATCAAAAAACATAGTAAACAAGAAAATTGACAGTAAGGATGAAACAATCAATATAAATAAAAATATGAAACCAAGTGCAAAATGTTATAATAGAGTGCAACACGTGCACTCTACTTTTTCGAGTCAAGTGCAAAATAGCGTGCAAATAAAAAACACAGAGTGGAGCAAGCACTTTGATTTTACTTGGTGCACTCATCATTAGAAACAATGCACTGGTGTAGACAAGACGTTTCCCTGAACGTTTATTGACTCATCCTGCATTGGTGTCCAATAATGATTGCGCCTAATCGGAAGTCAAGCACCATGTGTAGATGGCACTCGAGAATTTGTCGTTTTTGCTCTAGACTGGATCTCAGCTTCAGAGCATGCAACCAAGAAGAAACTTACGAGGGATGACTTTGCACCTTAAAGACGATTTTTAACTAAATAAACGTTTTGTTTTAACGGTGCTAAAAAACAATTTTCCCATCCACACTAGTATACCTAATTTCTCTTTGCAGCAGATAGCGATATTCAATTTTTCAGCCTATATTCGTAATCTACACCGACTGAATTTCGATTTTTATCAAAGATTTCCGAACCGTACCGGAAATACACAGTCTTGATGTTTTATCACACTTACTAACGTATTCCAAAGATTAAAATCGATATGCATGTTTTCAGCGGTTTCATACGTTCTGAGGAAATCTGAAATTTATCCATAAAAAAATCAATGTAGGACACGTCTAAAAAAAAGAAATTTCTTTCAGCAGCGTGAGAACAAAAAGTTTATTTGATTGAAAACTAATTTTAAGGTGCAAAAGCATCCCCTCAAGCTTCATATTGATTCCACGCTCTGAATCTGAGATTCAATCTTGAGAAAAACGATAAATCCCCGAATGCTATCTAAATATAGTTCCTGACTTCCGATGGAAAAGAACCACTCGATATCAATGCAGCATGAAGCAAGAAACCTTTTCCGTCGGAAACCAGAGGGAAATTTTGAAATCAAAATATAAAAATGTTCGGATCAGTAAAGTGTCTTTTTTTCCTCTGTATTTGTACCAGCAGTTCGACTTAGTAACAGTGACTGTGCTCCGTTCGTGTTTTTCTATTTTTTTATCTATTATATGTGCTTGTTTTACTTTGTTTACATTTTGTACTGTCAAAGCGTTGATTAGCACATGTAATTTAAGTGAGTGATAGTGTTTTTATAGATGTCATGCTTCGTTGATCTTTTCTCTTATTAACATTACTTCCTTTATCTATTCTCTCTTCTATACAAGACTGCATAGTATATAAAGTATTTACCATTAAATTGTGTGAACGAGCTGAATTAATATCTTTACAGACGTTGGAAGCAAGTTACTGTATTCAATTTGTTATGAAAACATCATCTCTCATTTCATCAGTCCTATTTATCATTACCGACTACTATAAATAGTGAATGAAGCATCACCACAGCCACAGGGGTTACCCTGAGTACTAGTTTAGATTCAGATGGATTCATCGAGTGGTCTGAAAGGCTATTCTAATATTTGGAATTCATGTATTATTTGATGGTACAAATAAATTCTGTATTGTGAATATTCATACATAATCCTATTGTCAGAATGAGTCTCCTCCGTACATGGAATTAACTATCAGAATATGGGAATCATTTCACAAATCATTCCAGGGTGTATGATTATTCTTTACTCAGGGCAAACAATAGATGATAATATCTGACAAGATTCGGCATCTGACATAGTAATATCCGACAAAATGTTAGTGTCCGAACTCTGACATCAAGTCTTTTTCTACGATTCTTGACAGATCTTTTTGTTGTGTCACATTGGACTATACGAGTATAGAAAATCTTACGCGGCGGTAAGATCGCTCAATGAATCTTACAGTACGAATTGATGTAAGATTTCTGAGACCAAGATTTTTTTATACGACTTTATCTGATCTAACAAGACATAATCTCTGATTTTTTTACTTGAGTACGAGTGTCGTGTGAGGACCTATTAGTTTCATCGCCTTGACATGATGTTAATGTAGTGTTTGTTGTTTGCGTGTTCCAAGTGACAATAAGTGTTCGATTGAGATCAGTCGAGTATAGTTTTTTGGGGTTAGGCAAAAACATTTCTAAACTGATAACTGTGAACTACAGCCTACATAAATTCTCCTTTCGAATGATATTCAGTGAAAAATCGGGAACGAAGGTAGATGCGAAACAAAATTTTCGAACATTAGTCAAACAGGCAAGAAAATGATTGTGAATGCACTTGGCGAACGTACAACAACTAGTTTTATTTTGTTGCTATGACTTATGACATTTCACGTGAAAATCTACTGCGTCACTAATCTATAGAGAGAGTGCAGAAGATTTGTTATCAATTTCTACATTATTCGATAGAATTGAGCTTGTTAACAGTGTGCATAAATACCTGCCGATCCTTGTTTTTAATCAACTCTTCCTATCTGTTCAGTAATCAAGTCACAAAGCTTAAGTTGAATATTTTACTTCATCCGAACTTGTCTGAGAAGAGTTAATGGAATGATAATTTGTTCGTTTAAGAAGCGTGATATTATCATGCAGGACGCAAAATAAGTTCTCAAGTTAATTAGAGAAGATCAGGTAAAAAAGAAATCGCGTAAATTAATTTATTGACCTTTCACGACAAGAAACAACAATATGAGTATAATACTTAAAATCTGTTCATCAGATTCCTCATAGTTGTCGTTGAGAAATTTTCTCAGTGATGACTCAAACCGTGTAGGCTGCTACAGAGATGAAGTGATAAGTCGCCGAACAAGAATCCTAAGTTCGTAGATTTATTTCGATGATATGTTTGCTCTTTTACTCGGCTCTTAAAGCTAATTACGAGAATGGCATGCATTTCATTGTTTCTAGAAGTTCCCGTACTCATAATATGTCCCATGTAGTTACGTTCTCCACTGTTTTAGGCGTTACGTCGAATGTTTTTATGTTGTGTTCTTAATAGTATGAAGTTTATGAAATCTTAACAGATAATTGTAAAGAGGTAATGTGTGAGATTTGCATATTGTAGGAATGTTCACTTAATTTCTAGGCAGAAAAGCATGAGCTAAATAGTTCTGGACACGTAGCTTCAATAACGATGTAATTAGTAACGAGATCAATACAGTCAAACCTATCGAATTCTTAACCTCGAAGGCGGTATAATATGACGTTTGATCCTAGGTCGAAGTAGTAAACCAGGAACATATATTGACTGAAAAAACTTCTAAAATACTACTTTGAATGTGCTGCACTTCTAAATACTAGTAAACAGCTAGAAAAAGACATCACCAGGATAAGCCTGACAAATTATGTTCGATGATGTACAGACGAGATCAAAGTCAACTCCACTGAACTATTTCATGCTTCACGAGTCGTGTAGCACGACTCACTCTTTCCATAACACTGTTTTGGTGTTCTTGAGGCTATAGCAAACCTGCATATTAGGAAGTTTCAGAACGTATCGCAGCGCTAGATTCGCATAAGTTACCTATTAGTCCCTAAAATGCATGACGAAACTTTTAGTGACCCGAATTCATTCATCAGACGTCTTGTTGTTTTCCAATATTTTCAATATTCAAAGATTGAGGTAGATTTATTCAGATGAATGAAAGTTCGGCATGCACATCAACTACAAAAAATACGTCATGTGCCAAGCTACTGACGAAGCGTCAACCGAAATTATTTCTTATGATGCTCATAATTATCACAATGATTATTGTGATTACCAACCGCAAACTTCTCCGACATGAAAATATGCGTTCAAAATTATTCCAGATTGAAAATAGTGCTAGAAATGATAGCATTTTAAAAATATCACATGACGATGAATATGTCTTCTCTATGAAGTTCAATAACTACTTCGATCGATATCGATCTCGTACAAGACACGTTCCATACCGCTCTTCAACTTCTTTCAACTATTCAGAAAACTCTTTTCGCCTATCATCATCTCCGGCTATCTTGTGGCTTGATTCTCAAGGTGATGTACGATGGAATGAAGCAGCCGAGTACGAAATGTACCTCCATCTTAAAAATAAACAAACGATTCAAGATACACAAACAGAAGATGAAATAATTGATGATTGTCTTCAACGACAGTTCTTCGTTATTAGACAACATATATCGGGTTTCTTTAGCCGTTATCACTGTTTTATTGAGCAATACGGCCAAACCCTCTACAGTCCATGGATGACACTACTTTCTTACAACCGATTTTCTATATCACGAGCGGACCGAGATGATTTTCTCAGTGAAGGCATTTTACGATATTTTCAACCGATCTCTACATGCTCAAAGTATTTGAAACATCCTCGAATGAACACAATTCAATCTTTACTAAAAGATAATAGTAATATTTCATCGAGTGTCACTGATCTTCGGCAACTACTATACACTAATCAATTCAACACTACTAAGTATCGTATATTACGCGATGATAGAGTGTGGACATTTGGTTATGAGCATGTGCCAATTCGTCGTTGGATGTTAAGCCGTATAATCCGATTGAACAAACATACAATCTCTCTATTGCAGTGATGATCAATCATACGGATGAGCATATCTATCGAAATCCATCACTTCAAGGTATACATTTTGCACACCGGTTTCCGAGAAATCGTCCATATAGTCAGCCGAAACAGCATCTTCCTGGAAACAAATACTCGCTAACATGGGAAGATCATGTTTTTACAAGTTTCCTTCGTTACATGTTTGTACTGTATTTTCATCGCTTTTCACAACGTATCCATCACATGACATACCTACTGGCTGAGCATTGGTCGAATTTCTTGATTGACAAAGAGAACTCGACATTGAATAACACAGCAGCTCTATTTATACGTCGTGGTGATAAAATGCCCGAGGACTTATTCTGGAGGAGACATAGGAGATGGCGTAACATATCAATGTATGTCAAAGGTTTAGTTGACGAAGAACGTCGGCTAAATCGAACGTTCTCGTCGGTATTCGTTATGACAGACGACGCATCTGTGATGAGTTCTATTCATGATTTCGCTGATCCACGATCTAATGGAACTGATGAGTCCTACGCTAGATGGCATTTGCTTGGACGACTAATAATTTATAATGTATTTGCACCACAAGCCTGTTTCGATCCATTCGTTCGCATTGGATTCGAGCAGTTTCTTGTGTCTCTGGAGTTCATCGTACACTACTCGCAGTTCACTGTCGGTCATTCAGATTCCAATGTTGGTCGCTACCTGGAAGAGATGACATATGCACGAAATCAATTGACAGCTACAGTTCAATCGGAATCGTTCGTGAAGAATGCGCCAGATTCTCTTTAATTTTTCGATAAATAACTGGAAAGTTACAATTGTTAAGACTCACAGAATCTTTTAGATGTAGGTCTTTGATAAAAGTGCGCATATGGTGCGATAGGATAGGTTTGCTTTTTATTAAAAATTGACAAATGTGTATTGTGATAAGATTTGTTGTGTTATGTGGCGCTGTGCACAGATGAAGCAATTGTTGGTATAATATTTGTGAAAGACAAAAGACATTGTGATGAGTTATTTTCAGTACAAGTTGTGTATTCGACTTACAAGCTTCAATTTACTTTTCATTGATGAAAAACCTATAACTTTGAAATTATCAGTCAGCTTCGTAAGAAAACATTTAAAAGCTTCATTTATCTATTAGACATAAGAAAGGAAAGTTAATAGCATCGAGAGCTCTATTTTTACAACACAATCAGAGTTTTTACAATCAATTTATAGTAATTGAATCTATTTGAAGCCCTCGATTTCATCTACTGTTCGAAAAATCTAAAAGAAGACTTCATCATCAATATATATATATACTAGATGCTCGTGAGACAAGTATCTAGCATGGTGAGTAATCCGCTTGGCTGCTTAAAACATTAAATTACGATCATTAGATCGAAAATGACTCTGCAGACGTGTCGCGAGTTGAAAGAAAGTCAGAAGTATCGGAGTTGATATCTTATAGGCTAATTTTATTTTCATTCATAACCTTGCTTCACAAAAGTAATTTGTGAGTGACACTTAAAGTGAAACTAATATCTACAGCAATTGAAAAGTAAGTAGAACTGTACGATAGAAATTCATCTGACACTTCTAGGATAGCAAAATTGAATGATGGTTTATGCATTCTTACTTACCAGCCTAGTTCTTTCTGACTATCGAAGAGAACTACTATTAGTAGTTGAAAAAAACTAAGCTATGACAATATTAACTTAAATAATACTGATATTCGACTCCACGCCAGTAGATAATATTCGTATTCGAATGATCAGCTTAAAACGAACTTCAAAGCATTCAATAGACTTTCTATCATAAAAATTTCCTTTTAATTATCAATAAAAAGTATGCTGCTGAAATTGAACAATAAAACCATTGCATATAATACGAAAAACAGAAACCAAACTAAACCATGTCGATTATGAATCAGTTTTTATTTTATTCTTAGTTATCAAATAATAAACTGTGTTCTACGTCTAAGGTGTCTTTTACCCTTTGTTTTCTGCCTGCGAAATGAAAAAAGAATCACATTCAAGTCATTATTTAATCAGTATTTCTATCAGCATAATGATAGACAATAATAGGTAAGTATTCAAGATTCATGTGAACTTTGATTTTCACAATGTTGTACACTTTGCTGATAAAAGTTAAGTATCCACAGTCCACTTTCAGACAATTATGGGTACTTTAGTTTTCATCGTATGTAAACGTTGAGCTCTTTCGTTTTATCTTCATTAGGCATATATCCTATATTTTCAGATTAATCTTATCGTTTCTTAAGACTCTTGTTCTTTGCTGTTATTATCTTCTTATTTGGTTATGGCAGTTTTGGGATCCATATCCAGTCTCTTATTTTTAATTATTGATTTTAAAAAGTAGAATTGAAAGAAAGACGAACTCGTGTTTTAATAACACTTACGACTCAGCACGTCTGTTTTCTGTTGGGATTAAATGTATAGAAAACAAATAAAATTGATTGAATATAGAAATAAAAAACGATAATCATGAATCAATGTTTTATTTTCGTTTCAAAATCAATAATACTTTTCTCCTTCGTCGTCGTCTACACACGGCTCTGTATCTTCAAATATACTTGAAGAAATAGTGACAGAGATCGAATCTTTTCGAGTAAACCCAGTCAGATTCAACTGCCGTGGATTCATGGATTTTAATTATTTATCATTCTGTAAAGAATTATATAGATGCAGAGTCATAGAATATTTGCCTCTTGGATCTATAGTAAAGATTTTCGGCGAAAAATAATAATTTGATTTTTTCGGAATAGTGAGAAATTTTGTGCGATTTCGTATGGTCATCATTCGTTGTTCATGAAGGTAGTTAAAGTTATCATTAGGTAATTGTTAGTTCGAACTTGAGAGTGGTCACCGCATAAAACGTTGCTATTCCTGATCTTATTTGAGTAATCTTCATCTTTGTAATGCATTTAAAAAAACCACGGTATCTCGTTTGGCATTGTACGTCTACAAATCACATGTTGTTAGTGATTTGTGTACATATTTTAAAATGTGTGACATTCCAATTAACAAAAATGTACCGCAAAATATGGCAAACACTGGAATGAGTCCGAGACATCAAGAAAGTTTTAGCAGCACATCGATAACACGCGGTACTTTGTAATTATGAAAGTTCTATATTTTATTAAGGCTTAAGTCAATATATGCTTTGTTGTGATAAAATTTTCCTCTGTTCATGATTGATTTTACATCATTTCTTTTATTTCGGTGAGTCCTTTGGTTGAATTAATGTCTCACAAGTGCCTACGACATTAGTGACATCTCTCTAGCATGAGTGTCTGTCGTTTTAACTTACATATTGGTCTCTGTTAAAAATATATATCCCACGTTGTTTCATGTGTCTGTAACTACTCAACCAAATCATGATCACATGTTTATTTACGCTGTAATGACAAAAACGACGACATATTCAATCGAGGTATGCTGTTCAGTCGTACTTTTCATGAGAATGTTAAATGATAGAACCAATAGAATTAGATAAGATGTTCTTGGCAACAGTTTGAGTAAGAACTACTACAGCTTATTTTAACAAATCTAATCAAGAAAGTGCTAACCATATGCTTTTCAAACCATCGTATGCTTTAGCTAAATCTGGAAGAATTTCTATAAGTAGATCTTATGAAGACATAAGCGAGACACTCAAGGAATTTATTGAAGAGAGATCATGAGCAATCTCGGATAAGTTTCCGTTTGAGAATTAGGAATTTATCTATTAAGTATTCAATTTTCGACTGAGCTTTGACTACAAAGAGATTATCGAAACTTCGAATGAAAAGAACTGACGTTCGTGAATCGCTGCATAGAGATCGATAAAAGTTTTGAAGGACAAGTAAAAGAATTAAGCATACAGTAGCCATATTTTCATGGTGAGCATTTGCTGGAATGACGCAAACATAATTGGGCGAGTAAATTTGAATTATGTTAATCTGGAGTGCTCGTTGACTTTGCTGTGCAAAGTTGAGGGTGTGAAATCACCAATTTCATTTAATTAGGTACTATTTTAAACGTGTACCCTATTTTCTGAGACATACATATCTGTGACTGAGAGACCAACTTGTATTTGTTTTAAAACACAGTTTTTACAAGATGACTTTGTCACTGTGGTTATGTCTTGTTAACGGAATAGACATAACCAAGATATCTGATCAAAGACATCGTGTGATGTCATGCTTGAGTAGTTGACGAACTAACTATAAGAGGATAAATACTGAATAATAAAATGTATTTGACGCAGTTTTGAGAGTTTTCAAATGGTATTTTTTTATTTTTCAAAAGTTTCGTATCTGGTGAACACTTACTGAGAAAAACCATAAGAATACCGGCTGTTGACCCCGGTTTTACCTATCCGGTTGCTGGCTCCTATCACTGCAGTTTACCCGCTAAAACTGATCCGGTATTTACGATGTGGGACGTATATCTATCATTAGTGTTTTCTTAAATATTAGGCTTATAAGCTATTTCATCGAAGATTTTTTTGTGTTACGGGATAACTTCATTGTGTAAGTTTCGAACGACAAAAAATTTCTCAATATATATTGTCACGAAAAGGAATGTGATGAAAATTTTGTTGAGAATCTTATGATCCCAACTATTCTACTGAAAGAATAGATACGTTATAAAACTAGTCGTTTTCTATAGATAGTAGAGTCACTTTAATTTAGCCGTTGTATTCATTCATTCGAGCAAAACAAGTGAAAAAAACCACCTGATCAACGTGATAGAGAGTTCAATTTATTTGAATTAAAGTATTTTATTCAATAATTTTCTCTTACTACTCAATTTAGAAAATGACGATCGTAAGCGTTTTTCTACGGTCACAAGGATATACAAATACGACCGTCAGCAAACAGAATGACCATCTTGCATACCTAGAAATGAATAGTGTCGAGTTCTGCTTCTTCTACTGACGGGTTGTTCTCATTTTGTATGATTGATTTTGAATTAAATGTTGATCATTTCAGAGTTGAGAATATCAACCATTGATGGCAGAGAAGATTCATTTTTAAAATGAATGCTTAATTAAAACTTTGCAGGCTTCACAGAAATATGACATTTCTGATTGATAGAGATTTATCTCTGTAGGAACAAAAACACGTCATTTTGACTTGTTATTATAGGTTATTCTTAAAGGTTTTTTTGTTAAATTTGACAGAAATATTTATTGAATATTTTCTAGTATAAGAAAGATCGCGCTCAAATTTTTATTTATTGCGCCCACTTTTCTTCTCGTAATCAGTTTAAGTTTCGATTGTTTCGAATTGATTGATTTTTGAAAGCAGCTGTTTTTATCATTATCATTAGTGATTATCACGAGTACTTTGATGATATCTATATCATACGGTTTTTGACCATGCGTAGCTATTGTACATCTTGTTTTACATTTCATAGTCGATTTACTAAAGTTTTCTTGTAAACGTTTTTATTCGATTATGTATAGCATGGTCGTTTTATGTGCCAAGAGCAGGGATAACAAGAGAAGGAAAATTAGGAGCAGGGGAAGATGGCGCGATGCTAGGAAATGGCTTCACTACTGAAAAGATAGATTTAGAATTTTTTAAAGTGTTCTTTTTAATTTCTTTTTAGAGCTATTTTTCCATTAACGATGCTATTTCGGTTAGGAACTCACGGCAATCCAATAGGAGCTGACCCCCTCTCACCCGCAACCATCTGATGTCTTTTTTGAGTTTCTACAGAAACTCAATTAAATACTGACGGGGTAGATATACTAGATATAGGAGGTGTAGGAGATAACTGGCACATAGGGGGGGGG